>VXBL01003188.1:1029424-1055034 GCA_013400195.1 Aramus guarauna
AAAAGAGAGAAATAATACAATAAGGGCACACAATTTACCTTGGCCTGGTACCAAAACTTAATATAAGTATGGCTTTAGTAATGGAGTACTGAAAATTCAGCAATGAATAGAGAAAATATACAAAAGAAAAGTAAGCAGAAAAGAATAACCATTCTCTTTCTTATATCAAGAAAGATGCAGATACAACACTTATTAAATTGCCAATGAGAAAACCAACCACTCAACAGATGTTTTTCTTTTTTGTGAGTGAGAATAGATGTCTGATCTAATGGCCTGAGAACTAGAAAACAACAAAAGACGTGTAAAACTGAGGGAAAGAAAAGAGCATGATTCTGCTCACATTTAGAATAGTGCAAAACAAAATAGCTCTTCTGAAAGCTATAAAATTATGCAGTATAAAATGGGTTGTAAAGAAGTTTTTACCCAATAGCCGAAGCAAAGCAAAACAAATATTGACACAGCAACGCATTTCATGTAAATAACCTGCAGTTAGTAATTTTATGGTATCTTTAAAATGTGACCTTATTCTCTGGAATAATTTCCATCATTTGAAATAGTTTTCATATATATAATTTAGATATTGTTTCATAAAGGTTTTATTTTTATTATATGCTTGTTTGGTTTTAAAACCGTGCTTGAATTCTGGAACACATTCATATATAGATTACAAATTAGTCTTTCATTTCCAACACATTTAGTATTACAACATTAGGGATTTTCCTCCCCCAACCCACATATTCTGCAAAATAGTCCTTAATACTTTCTGGTTTAAGTTTCTGTAATATATACTGTGAAGTTGTTGTAAATGTGTTCTCGGCACACACATTTTCATCTATCCAGGCTGAAAGCAACACAAGACAATTTGCTCTAAAGCCTTGGGAGAGGAGGATGCAAACATCCCCGACCTTGGAAGAGTTAACCAGACCCCAAAACAATAAAACAATTAGTCAGCTCCTTGCACCTGGAGAGCTGCCAGGTCCAATTAAAGATGGGTCCCAGCTGTGAGTAGTCACTAATAAAGGGCTTTAGGACTAAGCAAAGCTTAGAAGCTTCCCCGTAGAAGATAGGAGTATTGAGGAAAGATGAGAGGGTTTGTTATTTTTTTCTGCTCTGTTGTTGTTATTATTAACAATAATGGTACAGTAGGTTGCAGGAATTGTAATGATGTTTGTGAGAAGGTTATATAGAGAGGGCATTTCTGAGCAGGTGTACTTCCTGGATCTAGTTCAGAGAAACTAAAAGGCCCATGGGAGAGTACATCTTGCCTTTGAGTTTGAACACAAACTTGGATTTTCCCTATATTATGTACTGGGGAAATTACTTAAAAGTCACTTTGAGGGCTCTGAGGAGAGTGAAATGAAGTTATTAAACTCTGAATCCAAGGTTGAAGACCTGGTGTCAAACTTCAAATTTTCTCCATACGACAATGATAATGTCAGAGGTCTGCTATGGCTCAACTGTCTTCAAGGTGAGGAAAACTGTTGTTGAAGAGGGGCTGCTAAGGGAAATGCTTGGCTTTGTGGTGTCCAGCTATCATGAGATGTACATTATGGTGAGTCATCTTTCCACAAATCTACATGTGCTAGCTGTTAAAATTACTGCAATTTATGTGTTGGGGTTTTTTTTATTGTTACAAGAATTATATTTAAGGCTGCTGGTATGCTTAGTCATTCTGTTCCTGCTGTGCTGTTTGGATATGAGCAATCTGAGTAGACAGAAGCAACTCCTGTTGAAGGGATCTAATCCTAGAAAGAAGGAAGTAATTCACCAAAAATGTGTGACAATTGTTTGAAGGACTAGAAATAAGCTCGTGTTACATGATCCTTGTACTCCATATTCTGTTCACACTTTTAACATAGTAAAAAGATAAAGCAAACCAAAAAAGCTAACTACTTACTGGAAATGTTTGGGTTCGGAGGTTTTTGTATTTGCAGGATCAGTCTTCCTGGTTTTTGAGAACAACATATTGCTCTTAATGTAAATGAACGAAACTCAAAATAATATTGCTGCTCTGAGAGGTAAATTAAGGTATTCTATGTCTGAAATGCACTTCTTTTCATGCAGCACTCTACTAAAGAGGAGTTGTGTTCATCAAAATTGAATCTCAATGCCTTTAACTGAGGGCTGAATTCTGCTTGAGCTTTGGGTTTTGCCATAGTAAAAGCCTGCCACAGTCCTGAACTACATCTAGTTCCTTTCTACCTCTCTATACTATTTCTAACTGTTGTGAGAAATAAGGGAAGTTACTTGATAAATGTTACTATAAAAGCTGTTATCAGTATTTTTTAAGTATTTCAACTGCTAATTGAGGTTTTAAAGGTATCTGACTGTAAGAGGTTGTCCCTTCTTGAAGGTGAGATATTGAATATGTTTCTATCAGCTCTTTATTAATGACTATCTGTGATCCATGTTCTGGTGCTGTATTGTTGATAGCTGTCCAAAAGTAATGCTGGTTTGTGTAAAGGAAGAAAACTGAAGTATAGCAGAAAAGTCATGGGAAATCTGTAAGGGGCTGGAAGGTCAAACTTAATTCTGGTTGCTTCCAGCTGTCTTCCCACTGTGTAGGCTGCTGTGGGAAAAGTTCCAAGAAGGATGAAGTTTGGGACAAAATAGAACTCTGTATGCGTAGTACGCACAAGTCTTACCATGTATATGCAACGCTTCACATTGGAATACAGATAGGAAACATCTGGCCCATATGGCACAACTAACACTTGCTATCTGCTTTGCAAAAACTAATGGACCAAAAGGTCAGTGTAAAATGGTTCTCCTATCCTGTGCACAGACCTTGTGATGCTGACTTCTTAATAACAAAATACTCAAAAAATTTTACGGTATGGATTTTGGACATGAGTGAATTGTACCTTTAGGCACTGAAACCCCTGAGAAGAAATAGAAAAAAATAAAATTGTTTAGTTTTGTGAAGAACTGTTACTCTAGAAGCTTTAACCTTGTTATTTGGAAAAGCTTCTATAAAAAAGGTTAAGCAAGTCTTCAGTGTTTTTTCGTCTCTTGTTTGAACATATAATTTGCTTAATATACACAAGACTGCTCAAACTTCTTGTCTACAGAGCACATCAAGCTCATTTTAGATTGTAACTTGTTAGAATTGCTAGCTTCTTTTAATACTTAGTCAGAAATACTGTGCAAACCAACCTGTTTAACCCCTGTTTTGAAAATACTATTGCTAACACAAGTATCTGATGTTCATTTTCAAGTAGATATTAATTTGAAAGCCAAAGGATTTATGTGCAAAGGTAGAAGACAAATAACTCTGAAGTTGAGAAGCAGTAAATATTCCTTTACTGAGTTCATTTTGGCAAAAAGTTGTTAGACACTTTATCCTCAGAGTTTATCTTAATTTTGATCAAGAGTCTTGTCCCTTCTGCAAGTGCTATCTGGATTGGCAGCTCCTTAATGTGACGAGATGATATGACAAGAGAAAATGAAATACAGGCCATTTTGCATGAATTAGTTTAGGTTTTTTCTTCTGCAGAAGAAAACCTAAGGGCTACAGAAACATAAGAGAAGCAGGATGAAGTAAGATTCTTTTCTTATCTTCTGATTAATTTGAAAGAATAATTAGGAAATTAAATGAAGCTCTGTCTCAGTCTTAGGAGCCTTTGTTACTCAGCAGCGAGCTAGGGGAAGGAAGTACTAACTAGCATTTCCATGGAAAATTGTGGGGATGTGAGGAACACAGGTGACTATGCAATAAATGGCTTTCTTAATCCTTAGGAGAAAACAGCACTGTATAGAAGATATAACACTATATATTGTGTGTTTGTATATATATATACATCACATACACAGAATATAGCTGGTTGGGACCCAGGAGTACTCTATTTGTTTCATGCTGTATATGAATTCTCTAAAGATAATTCTTTGCCTTGGATTATACTGACAAATAGCACAGGCATAGCATCCTGTAAGGCAATGAATGAAATAAGCTTTCCAGTGTGAAGCCAAAGGCATGTCATGTGTCTCCTAATGTGACATTCTAATTAACCTATTTCAACTTTCACTTTTGTCCCCTGTCCCAGTTGCTGTTCAGAAAGGTATCAGTGAAGTACTCCTTTATTTTATTTTTTAAGCCCATTGTTCTTTCCTTAAAAAGACTTATATATATATGCCCTCCAGAAAGCACATATTAAATCTTAGATTTTGCAGCTTGTAAGTATGGTGATACTGGGGAGAGACAAGAAGATTCCTCACTAGAAAATATGGTTTTCTCAGCACTCAAAATCAAGCTGTGTGCCTGCTGAGAACTACCCAGAAAATATCTTGCCTGGGACCTGTGAACCTAATGAATAAATCCCTTTCATCTCCTGTGCTGTCAAATAATAAAAGTTCCCTATGCGTTACCGTTCCTTGCACGCAGTATGATGCTGCAGCCCTAGGAAGTATGAGCCATCTTTCTTCTGTCACTAACTACCCACCTGGGTATTATCTGAGCATTATGAAGTCCTAGGAGATTTCGAGCCATAAATATGGCTCTTGTCACACTCGCTATGTATCTGACAGAAGACTAGAAGCAGTCAAATCTATGGAACATTTCTTAGGGGAAAAACAACAGGCTAAAAATAGTAAACCTGTATCTCATTTTATACACAAAACTGTTTAAAGAACAAGATAATCTTTGTAAAATAGTTCAGTGTGTGCGTGTGTTTCAAGACCAAGCTTTTCAGCAGTGCTAAACATCGTTCACAAACTTTAGAGTTCTATTAATAGTGATATAAGTGTCACTCAAAGATGACCCTTCTCCAGGACTGATAGGGAGAGACACTTAAATAGAATAATTAAAATTTCTTGAACTTCAACTCATTAGTAGCTTCCTAAGAGGGAAGGAGGATTTGGTAGCATATACAAGTGGCTTATATGTATTTTTTTTACTGCTGCACGTGGCTTTTCCAGAGCCATGTTCAGAAAAGAAGGCTTTATAAATGCTTAAAAAAACTAGCTAGATTCTAGTCTTGGCCTCTTAAAGTTTTTAGTCAAGTCTGTTCCTAGTGTGAACTGTGGTTATGTGTGGTTTTGTTTTCTTTTGCTAAATTTCATTTAAGAATACTTTCCCATGAAACATTGAAAGGTCGAGCACAAATAAGACAAAAATTAGTGTTTCCACTTTATGGATCCTGCTTCAAAGATTAATAGGTTAGAGTTAAGAATGAAAAGCTTTACAGGCCTTAAAAACAGGCTGCCGAAGAAGTTTCTAACAGGGACTTTCAGAAGTGTATTGCAGGAATCTTGCCACTCGATGTCACTGTTTCTTCTACTTTCTTATTTTGGGCTCTTAACAGTATAGTCAACTCCGCTCTTGAAATGCTTCCATGCCAATAACAATAAACGATTTACTTTGAAATAAACTCTGCAAGACATAAGAAAGATGGCGACAGGTAAACCTGGTTGGGAGAAAGGGGAAGGGGCTTCCCTTTCACTCTTCCCCCCATGTAGAGTCAGGAGCTGTTACTGATTGATTTATCCTGTGGTATGAAACAATTCTGTCTCTGCTCCTATCCAACGCAAAAGTATAGGTCTCCTGAAATGGCATCATTTCTTTTTTTTTTTCTTTTTTTGCCTCTGCTTCCAGACAGAGGACGTGAGACTGGCACACATGTTCTGCTGCTTCTTAAGCTTGAGATACAGCTTAAGTGACTTGTCATCAGAGCACTGTTAGAGCAAATGCTTAAGCATTAAAACAAGCATGAATTCGTAGCTAAAGCATTTCTACTGCTGAAGAAATTTGAGCATCTATTTCTTAAATAACAGTGTTTGTAAACAAATATGCTCATAGTTTGGCCTATTTAATAGGCCTCATGTCATCTAGAGGGGAGAACTGTGCAGAGAAACTGAGGGGGAAGAAGGGCTATTAGCTTCAAACTGATTTTTTTTTTTCTTAAGCTTTCACACTTCAATGCTATATCTAGTAATTCAATACAAGTCTTGAACCTTCATTAAGGAATCATTACCTAGAGCTTCATAACTTTCCATGTTGATATTTTCTTTATAGCTGATACTATTTTTATTTCTTTTCTGGCCACCTTTGTATTTTATGAGTGACTGTACTCTTATCAGTCAAGAAATATTGATTCTTCTGATGGTTTTTGTTTGCCACGGTTTTAGTGGGATAAAATGTACACAATATCAATAAAATCCTGTTTTGTAAGAAAATGGTTTTTAAGGCCCTTCTGCAGTGAATCTCAACTGCAAGTTCCATAAACAGCAATATGCAGGACCATCTTGGAAGTATTTTTTTCCTTCTAATACAGTCAAGTCATATATGTTTCAACATCACTTTCAGCAGATACAAGTATAAACAGACCAGCAGAAATAATCCTTTTTCTTGATCTCTTGGACTATACATATTTACGTATCTAACTTACCAGCTGCTTTATTCTAGGCATTTAGTTACTTGTGAAATTTACTGAAGGTAAGGTTTGAAGTAATAAATGCAAATATTTATTTGCATGAAAAAAAAACCCCCTACATGCCTGGTGGCTAATATGAAAAATAGAAATTTAAATAATCACTGTCATGAAGAACTATGTTCTTTCTGACAGCTTCAATATGGTCATACAGTCTTACAGAAGTGCATTAATGCAGCTTGGTAAGTGCCTACCAGCTGGGCTGTGGTAACTCACTCTGGATGCTCCTAGACCACCCAGCCTGCAAAATGTGACACATCAGCTCAGTGTCCTACTACTATATTTAACAGTAGGAGGTGGCAAAGAGCACGCATATAACTAGTTACTGGAGCACAGAAAGTAATCTCCTGGCTATTGTAATTTCTGCAGCTTGAACTGAAAGGCGTTCATGTTTGAATCGCTGAGAATTCTTTTCTGCAATATTCCATAGCTAAATCTGAGCCTTGAGACTTTTCATAACTTCAAAAGACTTGTTTATTTTGGCCAAGCAAAGATTATGAAGTTAAAAGTTTAACTTGAGGACAACAAGAATGGTGATTTCTCATATTGTCAGTATGATAAAATTACAATGATGACAGATGACTTCCAGACATCTTCTGGTACAGCTTCACAAGAATACCTTTTCAACATAATTATCTTTTTTTTAACTAGAACTGGAGGGATATGTGCACAAACATCACCTAAAATTCAGCTAAACCTTGACTGACAGAGCTGCTCTGCAAATGCTTAGGTGTAGGACTATCCATTCCTTGCCACTGTGACAGCGAATTGTTGTGCTATAATTCTTTGAGGAAAAGAAGAATAGCTGCATGTGGTAGATCAATTAATAGCACTCATCCACACCTTTTTAGAGTAAACTTCAGAAGGATTTTAAGAATATAAAATTTTAACAATTGAGTAGTACTGGGAGAAATGCTCATGAGCGCAGTTGCTTTTGGTTTATTGTGCATCTTGTCTCTGGGAGCAATTGAAGCTTCATATAGGCATGGATGGATAGGGAATATAAATTTCCCTTTGGATATTTAATTTCTGCTCAGACTACCCTCTTCCTTTTTCCTGATCCAGATAACTTAGTTTCCAATTTACTAGTTAGACAAAATATCTCTCATGTTTATTTGTTTTGTTGTTTTTTCCTAATCCAGTACCTAACATGGGTGGGAATGCCTCAGGCTGCCACTGTGTAATGGGCAGTGTATAACAGACATGTACTCTGACATTTAAGGGGAGTGAGCCTGGAAAGGTTTGGAAGATGATAGTTAACCTTTTAACCACAATAGATGAGAAAAAATACTCCAGTTTAGTTAGAACTTTTATGTCCAGGATGACTTCATGAAAGAGCAGGAAAAAGGTCAGCAAGGAAGAAAATGAAATGTAGTTTTCAGCTACTTGCCCACCTATGTAGGTACATAATTATCAGAGCTCTAGGAAAGAAGAAATGCATTTCCAGTTTAAGATTAATGTATCTTGAATCACAAAACTGTGTTGCCATAATAGCCAGCCTGGTTTTACACAGAGGAACTAATCTTTACCTGCTGCTCTAGCAGGGAGATTTGTTACCTCCATATTGTGAGATGATTAATCAATACATGAACAGTGTCTTGTACCATGCAAGCATTAGGGCTAACCAAACTGTAAGTGAGTACTTATAAAATTACAAGCAACTTTGCACATCATATAATGTCTTACTTTGAAATAAAAAGTATGTTCAGATCAACAGCAAAATTTTTAACTCAAGCAGTAAACAAACATGATTTTGTTATACTCTTTGGCAGCTGAGACAAAGTGATATAGTCAGTTCTGCCTTACATGCCCTGAGTCACGTGTTGTTTGTGACTCATTTTATTTCTACAACTGGCTCTATTGTTCTGCAGAGCACAACAGTATGAAGGGATGTCAGTTGAAAGGCAAGAAACAAGTATTGCATTGTTAGAAGGAAAAAAAATCCATTTTTAAGTCATTCATGACTTAGTCTTTAGAGAGAAACGATAAAAGACAATGAAACTGTTATTTCTAAGATAATTCTCTTGGTTTTGGTGTAGATGGAAAAATGCAAATGTATTTTGACTTTTTTTATAACCATTCCCACTTTAATTTGATCTTCAGTTAGTGGCAACTGCAGGTAGTGCAGTTCTTAAGGAAAGGGAGATGAGCCATGTTTACATCTGTATGATTAGCAGTCTCTGTCTTCCCATGAAAGCACTACTAATGGAATGAAGTAATAACGTGACTGTATGAAAGAGGACTTTCTTGCCTAGTAATTATGGTACTTTGGTGCTAGAGAGGAAGAATCTCTGATTTTATTTATACTAGGTGTTCTACAGTGTTGGCCAGAAACAAGAAGCTTTCAGGGTTAGGCAGATGCTGAGGAGAACTTGATTTAGATATTCCTTCAGAATTTATCAAATATGTATTTTTGTAAAGGTTCACCAGAGCAGTTATAATTGCTTGCTTACCTGTTATTTATCACTTGCAGAATTGCTGATTTTGGTTGAATGTAACTGATGGTAGTTGGCTGGCAAAGGATGGTTAGGTTAGTGTTCAAATAACAAAAAGATCAGAGCATGTTGTGCATTGTTAGTGTACAAGAGATCCTAAGCTGACATAGCTCTTGCAATGGTGTTTGTTTTCAATAGATAAATGCTTTAAAAAGGGAAATTGTAAAAAATGACCACTGTGAGATTAAAAGTATCACTACTCGCACAAGAGGTACAGCAGTCAGGATCTATTTCTGGGAGCTGGAGTGTCAGGTACTGTCTAACATTCACTCCAGTTATTGTTATCTGTCAGATGTCAGTGGGTGTCTTGGAAATGCTTTTTGTGTCCTGACACAACAAACAATTATTGCAGAGTGCTCCTAAGCACTGGGTATCATTTTTGTTTTCCAGTACACACAGGACTGGAGGATTTATCTGCGTTTCCATGGAACAGCTTAAGGAGCCACAGTAGGGCTGGGCATAAGGGTGAAGTCATCTTGGTTTGATTCTTAAACCTTGTCCTTGTCTTAGCATTGTAAGGGGGTATTTTAATGTGTCAGCATAATTTCTTTTTTTTTTTTTTATAATGCTGTTGGAGCCTGTCTCTGTGTGTTTGACGCTTGTTGTTATGGCTTGTATAGATTGCTTTTTTTTAATCCAATTTTCTTAAGTGGCTTTCCAAGGTGTTTAATATAAAGTGATTAACGTTTTGACTGCCTTCTCATAACATACTGGTAGATATATATTTAAAACTCTGCTGGAAAATAGTTCTGTCCAACTGGAATTTAACAGATATGAGAAAAACAACAGGGTATTTCTTATATCTTGCATGACTGGCACTTGAGAAGGAAGCTGATTGGATGAAAGAAGTGCTAACATCAAGATAGAGTATAAAAATGTTTTATGTTGGAATACTCTGTTTTACTAAGATCTGAAGATCTGGGGCCTATTAAATTACACTCGAATATACATGTTTTTAATTTCCAATGTAACTATAAACTTACATCACTTTCATGTAGCAATTCAAGGATATAAGATAGATATTTGGCAGGATGTGTATAACAAGGTTTAAGACTAATAAACAAATACTAACAGCTGAATCTTCTCAAAAACTATTGCTAAAAATGCTTGTTGCATTTTTTCTTCTGAACAAGCTCCTCTCCTTCTCCAGGGTTACATTTTTGCTGTAGCTGAATACTTGGGAGGACTCAGAATAGCTATCTTTAAAAATATTTACCTTAAATTTTGCTGTCAAGGAACCTAAACTTTTAAGATGTCTTAACAGCATTAATTAGTATTCTTTTAATCTGTTGTGACTTTTCTGAAGCTTTAGAAAAATACAGATTCTTTCAGGCTATGTGGCAAGGTATTTAGTCTCACAAGAAACGCTGTATGGCTTATGATCTCTTTAGTCTTGGCACTACGGCAGGTATATTCTTATTAGACTGCAAGATCTTTTTTAGCAAGAACAAATAGAATACAATAACCCGGGACAGAAGCTACAAAGACCTGAAAGTGTCATCACGAGGGACACGTGAAACATCAGAAAATTTCTCTCCGCTCCAGCATTTAATCATAGTGTGGTGTTCTTATTTGAAAACTGTAGTAACTTCATATTTCCCCTTCTGCTTCAGAATCCTGTAACACGGATGTAACTGTGTGTGGTGATATGTTTAATCTTTGTTTCTGACACTTGAAAATAGAGTTTTGGAAAAACTACTGAAATCTAGGCCTGAAGTATACATGTAAAGACCATCTGGTAGGAACAACTCCCTTGAGAAGAGGAAGTGCTGTACAGAGCTATGTGAAAATAAATTTGGAATAAACAGAAGAGCAAGTAACAATGCAGCTGAATGGACAAAGTCCAGATGTGCGTTTGCAACATAAATATCTGAGTAAATGATAGTTAGAATATGCAGGCCAAATACATGCAGAATAAAACTTATTATGGTCCTCGTCACTAAATAAAAATGTTTCCTTTTGTTTCTACACATCCACCTATGTTCTCTGTCTTGCTTGCTTTGTTATCTTGGTCTGGCAAGCTCTGAAGTGACAAGATGTCACATCACCATGGAGTTCACCTTAGGGTACCTGAAATTGTACCTTTTAAAAAAATAAGACAGTAATTCTTCAGTGCACTGTTGAAAAATGACTGAATTCTGGGGTCAAGAAATAATTAGGGAGAAGAGAGGGAGAAAACACCAGATCTGCTATTTCTAGTCCCAAGCCTGGCTTCTTAGCATATGAAATAAATCTAAACTTTGTTTTGGTTGTTTTTTTAAATTGAAATCTTTACTTATCTATTTAAACAACAAGGAAAAAAATGGATAACACAGGAGTCCTATGAGGGTATCTGCTTGTGATGAGCTGTAACTAATGTGAGATCATGGCCTTATACTTTGGCACCATGTTATAACTGACTATTTCCTCCCATGCTACTGCATGTTCTGTCCTATGAGCACTTTACAGCTCTGGCACTGGAGCACATCTGCCTGGATTTTTCACATCCCTCCATACAGAGGCACAGAGCCCCTCTTCAGCCTCTCACCACAGCTTCCCTGGCAGTGGATTTATGTAGATTAATGGTTTGAACTTCAGGGTTTGTTAATGTCCCCTAGTGCTGTGCTCCCATAATTGTGAGACTTTGGGACTTCTCTACTTAAAAACAGACAAACAAAAAAACCACCTATCCAAGCTCAAAACTTCAACACAAGCAGCTATTTTGATGTTTTGTTGAAAAAAGATAGTATAAAAGCAAAAGACCTGATCCCAAATGTAAGCCTAGTACTGAAGATTTGTCTTCATTCTTTTGATACTAAAATAAACCCATAAGTAACATTGATTTCAGATTGACTCTATTACAAACAAAAAAAAAGTCCAGGACATAATTTTAAAAACAATAAACAAAAAAATAATTTCCTATGCCTGCAAGGAAGTGGGGGTGGAGGGGAGAACGGGGAAAATTAAAAACAATAAATGAGTGCCCAGCTTAACTTAATTCTTGTTGCTTGAGATAGGTGCACCCAAGAGAAAAGTTACATGATGAAAGCTTGTATTCTCCCCCCTTCCATTTTTTCTGTGAGTGTTTCTCAAAAGACCAAATTGATATGTACAACAATAAATAGAAATTCTTGCTGAGATTGGACTTACATTATCAACTTCTGCTGGTTTCCCCTCCCGCAAAATCAGAGAGATATGATAGTTTGTTATATGTTTTTGTCACAGTATTATGGTCTCTCCCTACTTAAGTATGTGCCTTCTGGAATATTTGTGTGCTTTAACTCTAAATGACAATGTGATGAAAAACCATTGACGCTTTGTCTTGACTGTTGAAAGTGTGTTTTGTGAAGAACTTCTAAGGCTTCCTCTTCAGTCTTATAATCGATGTAGGGAGTAAATTAGGTCCCAGTCTTTTATTTTCTTCTTGTAAGGGTAGATTGTAAATTTTACCTACTGCAGGTTTGTTAGCTTCAAAATAGTTATACCAATGCTAGCCTTGAATTCCTACGTTGCTTTGATGTCAATACCTTAAAAGAAAAACTTGGTCATGTAATTATGATAAACAGCTTAACAAAATAGTATTTTACATCTTCAAAACTTCTGTACAAACTGTATTCCAAGCATTCTTTAATCATCCCTCCTTTCTGGGGAAGGGAGCATTATTCCATTTTATCACAGAAGCCACTGGAAGTGATCTGTCCATGTCAACTAATGCCATGCTAAATAACTAATACCATCCTAAACCTCACCATTATTTTTAAGTAATTGCAGTAACTATTTTTTCTACTACACTCATTTCAAAATAGATGTGAATCCTACATCTTAAGGATATTTTTATCTGCTCACTGGTTTCTATCAACAGGATAACTTTTTCCCAATCTTGCATTAGGTACCATGAAGAACACTATCTTGGCATACTAAGAAATCACAGAATGGTTTGGGTTGGAAGGGACCTCAAAGATCATCTAGTTCCAACCCCTCTGCCATAGACTAGATTGCCCAAAGCCCCATCCAGCCTGGTCTTGAACACTTCTGGGGAGGGGGCATCCAGAGCTTTTCTGGACAACCTGTTTGAGTGCCTCACCACCCTCACAAGGAAGAATTTCTTCCTACCTTCTTATCTAAATCTACTCTGCTTGAGTTTAAAGCCATTATTTCTTGTCTTATCACTCCATGCCCTTGTAAACAGTCCCTCTCCAGCTTTCTTGATGGCCTCCTTCAGGTACTGAAAGGCTGCTATAAGGTCTCCCTGGAACCTTCTCTTCTCCAGGCTGAACAACCCCAACTCAGCCTGTCCTCACAGGAGAGGTGCTCCAGCCCTCTGATCACCTTCATGGCCCTCCTCTGGGTTTGCTGTACTAGGGACCCCAGAGCTGGATGCAGTACTCCAGGTGGGGTCTCATGAGAGCGGAGTAGAGGGGAAGAATCGCCTCCCTTGACTCAATAGTCATGCTTTTGATGCAGCCCAGGATATGGTTGGCTTTCTGGGCTGCAAGTGCACATTGCTGGGTCACATTGAGCTTTGAATAGTCATGAAATAATGGATGTTCTGCAGTAGCAATCTATGCTAAACTTTAAAGATAGTTACTATTTCTGAAAAACTTCAACCTACTCACTCCTGTTATTTTGGCTTATGTTCTGCCCCTTAACATACTAAATGGGAGAGTATTTGGCAAAAATCTATTTTGCAAAAACTAGAAGATAGTTTTTGAAAATGTGGTGGAAGTTACAAAGACAGGCTTCCTTACTTAGTACAGCCACGGTATTTAGGTTGCACTTTGTGTCCAGCAAACACATAATGATTGCTAATAAATCAAGTGGTAAATCTGACACATTTTTTTGTGAATCTTCTATGGTTACATTATCAACCAGGGGGGTGGGGGGTGGTGGGTGGTGGAGTTGTGGTATCTGTTTGTGTGGAACTTATCCACTTCAACGAAATCCTAAATGTCTTCTGTGCTGTGGTGTTAAAGTAGTTCTGAAGTATGGTCTTAGAATCTGAGGAAAAGTTAGGTTGGAAGTGACTTCTGGAGCTATCAACTACAAGCTCCTTATCAAAGAAAAGATAATTTTAAAGGTAGTAGTTTTACAAATATTCAGGGATGGAGAATCCACAGCTCCTCTGGACATTTGCTTCAGTGCTTAACTGCTTTCATTATTTACATAATTTCTCTTGCTGCTACTCATGACTGTCACCTTGACCATTTGTTCTACTTGTCTGAGCAGAGTCTTGCCACCTCTAGATCTCTCTTCTTAGGCTGCAACCAGTTTCTCCTTAGCCATCTCTTTTTCTAGCCTAAACAAGAACAGTTCCCTCAGCCTCTCCTCATACATCATGTGCTCTAACCCTCATCGTAGTAACCCACTACTTGGACTTTCCTGTTTGCCAATATTTCTGCTGACAAACTATTTCTCCTATGGGCAGGCCAAAACCCAGCAGAGTATATTTCAGGTGCAGCCTCACCAGTGCCAGATGGAAAGGACCATTCTCTTGGTCCATTGGCAATACTCTTTCTTTATAGCCCAATAAGCAGCAGCTATGGTTGCAGCAAGGGATCGCTACTGACTCCTGTTCAGCTCCCTTTACGCCAGGGCCCTTGGGTTCTCTTTGGCTACCCTATCAGTCTGTACTTGGCCTTTGCAATGCACCAAGTTGCTTTTTGCCAGGTGGAGGGCTTCTCATTTGTCTTTGAATCTCATGACATTGCTGTTGGTCTGGTACTCCAGGGTACCTGCGTCCATCTAAGCAGAAACCCTTCTGTCCTCCAGTGTTTTAACAACCTTCCCACATTGAACTTGATGAGTGTGCCTTCTGCCTTGTCTAATTTTATGATAAAAACACTTCTAACTCCAGTACCATCTCCGGGGAGTGCTACTTTTAAGTAGCTGCTAATCCAAACTGCTGGCTGTTCATGCAAGTCATTCAGGCTCTTTCCAAGAGGCAGATAAACTATAAAGGTGAGTTTGTTTCTGCAGAATGTCATGCCAGCAAGTCGTACATCTCAAAAGTCTACTTTCACTACAGTCATTATACTGAACAACCCAGTTCAGTTACTGTTTGATCCCTGTTTCTTTTTCTAGTCTACTTCTTTGTGTTGCCTCTTAGATAAGGTCCACAGTGTGTGGTTTGTTTTGTGTTGTTGCTTTTTAGAAAACAACAATCAAACCTAACAATCCAATCTCAAAACAAAACACATGACCATCTGTTACAACTTTGTCAGTCTTTGCATTGTCTGTACACTGTGTAATTTTTCATATTTTCTTTTATCTTACTGTTATTTGGAAGGTTGCTATAGCATAGCAATAGAAAAATATTTTTACCAGTAAAAATTAATTTTAATGCATCCTTAACTGATTTTAAGGATTTAATGTTCTGTGTTAACCTTCTATGACTTAATTCAGTTCATTTCCCCAACCCTCAGAATAACTATATGAAATAATTTTTTTAAGATACTGTATGTATTTTTTAAAAAGTATACGCACTGAAAACAAAGCTTGTCAGCATAATGAATGGATGACAACCAACACCAAGTAAACTAGGTCATAACAATTTACAAATACTTTCAGAACTTTGTACAAAGATGGTTAAACCTGGATTTGTAAGGAAAGCAAAAAAAATACATCGGAACATAAACGAAAAAAGAAAGATAAGAAGCATGGGAAGAAAAGAAAAAAGATGGCAGAACAACAAAATAGTCTCTAAATATTGGTCTTAATTCTGGTTTTGGCTACATTCATTTTCACAGAAACTAGGAGAGCAAAAAAAATCCCCTTCTCAAAGGTCACTAAGAAAGATTTCAGATGGAAGTCATGGGAAACAGGAAACTCAGGGAATGTTGTAGTATTTTGACATCAGTCTATGAATATCAAAGCAAAAATATTTATATCTGTTTAGTTATTCATGAGAAATGCAGTAACTTCTCCAGTATGAAGAGTTATGAGGAACACTTTCCATAGTTTTGAAACAAGACAGCAAAAGTGTACTCCATTATTACTTCTGCCATATTGCCATGGGTTTAGATTTATTCCATGAGATAATTATTCAATTTACCTGTGTCTCAGGGTTGCTTTATTTGGGTTGGTATGTTGTTTGGTGGGGGTTTTGGGGGGAGTGCAGGTATATGGGGATTTTTTGTGGGTTTTGGTGGGGTTTTTTGAGTTTCTTCAAGAACAAATGGTCTGTAACAGCATGATGGCTGAAAACTTGGACCTATTCAAATCAGCGATAAAACCCTCAATATCATGGGGTCATGATTTCATCTAATAACTATAGACTTCTTCATCCTTTAGTTATACTGCCTATAGGCAGAGAAAGACCTGGGGGTACTGGTTGACAGCCGGCTGAATATGAGCCAGCAGTGTGCCCAGGTGGCCAAGAAGGCCAATGGCATCCTGGCTTGTATCAGGAATAGTGTGGCCAGCAGGAGTAGGGAAGTGATTGTGCCCCTGTACTCGGCACTGGTGAGGCCGCACCTCGAATACTGTGTTCAATTTTGGGCCCCTCACTACAGGAAGGATGTTGCGCTGCTGGAACATGTCCAGAGGAGAGCAACAAAGCTGGTGAGGGGTCTGGAGCACAAGTCTTACGAGGAGCGTCTGAGGGAACTGGGGTTGTTTAGCCTGGAGAAGAGGAGGCTGAGGGGAGACCTTATCGCCCTCTACAACTACCTGAAAGGAGGTTGTAGTGAGGTGGGGTCGGCCTCTTCTCCCTGGTAACAAGCGATAGGACCAGGGGGAATGGTCTAAAGTTGCGCCAGGGCAGGTTTAGGTTAGATATTAGGAAAAATTTCTTCACAGAAAGGGTTGTCAGGCACTGGAATGGGCTGCCCAGGGAGGTGGTTGAGTCCCCGTCCCTGGAGGTATTTAAAAGAAGGATAGATGAGGTACTTGAGGACATGGTTTAGTGGTGGGATGGCAAGGTTAGGTTAGTGGTTGGACTTGATGATCTTAAAGGTCTTTTCCAACCTAGATGATTCTATGATTCTATTCTATGAAAACAGAACTTGGTTTCAGAAAGGAAGATGGCCTCTCTTGAGTTTAATCTGTGTCTGTCTGTCTTCATAAAATGTCAGACTTATCTTTCTTCCTACTCCTCTTTGAGGCTTCACCTCAATAGATAACCTGGCCTTCAATCTGTATTCTTCAGCATGATGTATTTCTAAAAACTTTGCTACTCTACCTATGTCTCCAGTGATGGTCACCTAGGATATGTAAACTAGGAAACCAGTAGCCTGAGGACAATAATTTTTTTCCCCATGCAAGCGGTCCTACAACTAGACCAACTCTCTATAGCTCTATTTGGTCAGGGATAATCTTTTAAATGTATGTCTTGAACTTATTTGAGCTGGGAGTTTCTGTCACCTTCTTAGTGAAGAGTGAAGCTATGTATAAGATCAGACAGCAAAAGAATTAAAAAAAAAAAAAAAAGTGGACCATGCTGCTTAAAATTGAGCTCTTTGTCTGGCAGAGTCCTGAAAACTTCAAAGATGGAGACTGTGCAGTGTCCTTGCCAGTGTTTCATCACCCTCTTGAAGGAGCAAGTCGTTTCTAAATTCCAGCTTGAACTTCCCAAACCTCAATTTTTGGCTATAACAGATTCTTCTTACTGCGTTCAGTGTCTCTTGCCCATAAAAATTCTTAATGCCTATGCTGGTCAGCACTGATGAGGGGAAAAACATAAAACCTAGGCTCTGATACCTATCCAAACTAGACCTTTTGAACTGTGGTCTCCATTACCAAATGTTTTAATATCCAGACTTGTAAACATTCAGAAATAAGTTTATTCTTTCTAATAACACTGGGGGGGTTGTGTAAAATAATTACATAATAATTTAATATGTAGAAATTATTTCTTATCTGAACCTGGCAGTTTTCAGCTGCGTTCTGGTTTATTTTCTAATGAATAAATAACTTTTTTTTAAAAAAGGTCAAAATGAGAGATTCAGAATTCCCCTATAATTTTTCCTTTATCTTATTCACCACTACATACTCTGAAGAACAGAGTAGTAAGGATGCTTTCATGGAAGTTGCTTTAATAGCTTTTGACTATGATGGTTGTCCTCCTCAGGGCCATGAGAAACAAAGCAGGTCTCTGTGTTGAAATATTAAGGGATATAATCAATGGAAATATATCTGATATAACTGTCACCTTTGTGCAGATAACATAGGTAAATTAACCAGCAAAATTCAGAGTTATGAATAAATAAGTGAAGAATTTTCACTCTTCAATGTTTTATCTAATTCATTATTGCTTAATTGTACTCAAGACATATCAGTGTTTCCCTCATTTCTCTACCAATCTGAGACTTAACATGTTTCCCTTTTGGGTTGGTAAGAAAGGAAAATTTCCGAGGCAATTGATCCTTAAATGAAGAAAAGCTGTCCATGTAATAACTGCTAACCCATATTACACCTTTTAATTAAACATAGGGAAAGCTGGTTTGAATTTCCTGTAATGACACAGGAAGCTAAACTCATGCTTCTATTTAAGTGCCTCGTTTTCAGAAAAGATGTAATTATTTCTGCTTGCAGTATAAATGGGATGCCAGTGCAATGCTCTTGGTGCTGGCAAGAACTGATGCTGCCATTGGAGTACCGCACATGATCCGAAGAGAGGAAGCACTGCCCACACATACGAGGCAAGGAGGTTAGACGCAGCTAACAGGGTATCCTCGGAAAAATGTATGACAATTACCTCACTGGCAAGCTGGAAACAATCTTATCCTAGCAACAGGAATGCAGTAAGAATTGTATTGACATAAACACTCTAACACTTGGGCTTAAAAATTGTGAGTTTAGTGAAAGTTTGGGAAGCAGTTTGGTCAATGTGCTCAGTAGTATGCCAGTGCAGTGATGCATCTCCTTTTTTTTAGTAGAAAGAAAAACAGGTCTTTTCCTTGAATTGTCTCAGAACCTTAGGCTGGCACTAACGAATAATGACACACAAAGTCAGTTATGTAAGTCAACTGGAAAATGTATAAGCTTTTGTTAGCCTTCTATGTAGCAGCTTATAGAACTTTTTCTCACTGCAGCCCTTTATTTCATAAACTAAGCTCAGCACAGCAGCAGAGAGGAGTATAGTTTAAAAAAAAAATCAAAAGAACACAACCACTTAATGGAGCAAATATGTACAGGGTATTTATTAACTGTTTACCAGTGTAATACTGTTTGATGTATTCCAGTCTGCTTGTAGCATATAGATCTATCTTGTACTTTTTTCATTATTTTCCCTGCAATTATATGACTTTCTGAAATTGTTGTTTTATGGGAAGTATGTGTATGGTAAATATGTTAATCTAGCTTGTCTGGACTTTATCGGTTATGCTAGGCATCCTGTATAGCGAAATCTCTACAACAAAAATATTTTTTCAAGGTATTTATATTATGGTACAGCATGGCTTTCTGTAATAGGCTTTCTCAAAAATACCTTTAAGTATAGTTCTGCAATACCTTTAGGTAGGTACACCAAGGTGACCCTGCAGATGACTGTCCCTAGTTCACTTTTGACAGCCTTTGTTACAAGGAAATCTGAAGTAGGCTTTTGGCAGATACTAGTAGTGATACATTTTTCCTACTGATCAGAAGAGCTGACTCCACACAGAAGCCTATATATCACCAGAACAAAACATGATAGACACCACACATCATCAATATTTTATTGAAATGCACAGTCCATGGGAGCCATGTGTAGGATGTGAGTTCTCCACATGATCTGTACTTCAGCATGGAAAAGTAAGGCAAATTATCAGAAATCTTCTATGTTTTCTAGAGATGCATATTTACTGTTTTTGACTTGAAGGGGAAAGAATAGAAAATAATGATGTGAGAAGATTTATATCTTGTTTGTGTTAAATGCCACTGAACTATGATTCTGCTCAGATTTGTTCCCGACAGCTGGAGTCTCTGTTTACAGGTTGTAGATGAAATGCACTTTCCAATAACTAAAGTGCTTTGTGTCTTTCGCCGAAGCATTCATTAGTTTGATGTGCAGGTATTGCTAAACACTGGTTACAGTTCTCCAGCACAATACCATTAAATCAAGTCAGTGTTAGCAGAAAGATGGTATTTTATGAAACTTAATTTGCTTTATCAAAGGAGGCTTTCCACTTACAAAATGCTACAATTTAAGATGATTAAAGAACAGCTGTATAGACGGCCAGTATCTGTTACTGACTAGTAACAGCTACCAAATATCTAAACTTGCAGCTATGCTTTTGTTATCTAGCAGTAGCAAAGGGGCTGCATGCAATTTATTTACTTAAAAGACAATAGCTTTGCTATCTAGTGTCACTTTTCCACAAAGTAATCTTTAAAGTAGATGAAAACAAGTTAGACAGTAATTTAATACAAGCAATGCAAAAGCCAGAAGGTGAAATAGCATTTCAACTGTATAGTAGATCAATAAAAGAAGGTCTTAAGTAAAATTAGTCTGTTAGGTCAGAATAATTAAGTTCTAAGATCTACCACGGTGCAATTACCTCATACAAAGAGCAGAACCAAAGTACTTGAAGTCTAATGCACCTGACACACAGGTTTTGTTCTTACAGCTATGAAAAGCAGTCTTAAATGCTCCAGATTTCTATATCAAGTTGGGAAAGGAAAAAGGTTAATTTAGATAAATAGTCTGTACTCTTTTAGTAGTTTTAAAGTGAACGTAAAGGATTTTAAATGAATGAGGCAAGCACGTATTTAAAATTGAATTGAAATTATAAACTAGTGTTATATTGCTTTTAAGGTTCTCATTAGCAGGATGACATTCATACTTCTATTGACAGAAATAATTTCTATCAAAATAATTATTTTGAGCTTTTTTACAAGTTAAAAATCGTATACTTGTGCTTTGGATAAAATTATTTCTGACATGCTTCACTTCTATATGCTCAATGTGCAGAGTTTTCACTGACATGAACAGATCACCTCACCAAGCCAATAAAAAAACAACTCTCCCTAGATTATTGAAATTTTTTTTAACCTGTTCTTCAAACTTCCCAGGCAAGCTGGAAGACTGCAGAGTCTCCATCTTTACTGGTAGATCCATGGTAGGCATTGGAAAATCTTTTTTCCTGCAACTTAAATTCCTTGCTTGTTATAGTATCTGCTGTAAAGATGTGGAACATCTCTGTTCTTGCTTTGGACGTAGTTAAATATTATCATTCTGTTCCCTCACTGCTCTTCCTTCACCTTCTGCCTTTTGAGTTAAGCAACTGTAAATTCTTTTCATTTCTCTTGAAACAAAATCCTCAAAATTCTACTCCAGATAAGGTCACTACCTGATATTCAGGTTATGCTCATGTTTGAACTTTCTAGGATGATGTTTATTCTCTTGGTTTATCTTAAGCAGCTCAGATTCTTGACTGTGGTATCCCTGTTGGGACAGTTGCAAAAGAAGGTGTGGTAAGCACACAGACCACTTCGTGACTTGCTGGTTGGGGCACTTGTGCGGAGTTGGGAAATGCAGGTTGCTATTGGAAGGGAAAGGAGTTGAATTTGTCTTCCACACCCTGAATGAATGCTGGAATTTATATATGAGAAAGCTGTTTGTACCTGTTGTAAGGTAGTTAACAAGAAAGCTGTGAGAGTATCAAGGCAAATAGTCACATGAAGGATTTAGGGAAAGGAACCTCTATTTTCTCATCTACTTTTTGCATTTTGGAAGAACTAGCTGACAAAATTCTCAACTTTGCCATCAAGTGAACAGAAGTATGTAGGGAATCATATTTTTTACTTACTCTGATTCCTTTAGAGGTTTTTCTGATTTAGATATTAGCTAAGCCTTGGGAGGGGTGCTTTTACTTTGAGTATCTAAAATGTATAAAAGTAGGACTTTGAACTTGCTGGTTTTGCATTGTTTTTAGATCTAGACATAAATTTTTCTTTGTTTTGCTCCTTATATATGAATAAGGGAAGAGCTGGATAAATTAATAATTAAATAGTCTAGTAATGGGGTCGTATAACCATCCTCCTTACAGCTCCACTAAAATAGTTGGTTGAATACTGGGACACTTCTTAATGTGTTACATGCGATACTCTGTCACGTTCACTGCCATAACCTTGCCAGATACATGTGTGTCTCAGCAGGCATTATCAGTTTGCTCTCATGTTTGTTGTCTATTTTAAGTGACCATCCACATTCTCCAAGGGTTTTTTGCTCATAAATCTTAATAACCATCACTATAAACATCACCGTTCTTTGTCAGAGAGCTTGTAGGAAGCTATTTTTGACGTTATTGGGTTAACATATTACAGAGCTTCTTCATTAGATCTGTGCTGCCACTGTACAGGGGAAATTAGTGATTTGCCAGTGGGGCGGATGTGCAGCTGCTTTTTACGCAGTTTATCATTTAGGATTAAGAAACACTTAAAGAATTTTTTTTTTTAGGTAAGGATTGACATGCTTGACTTTTGAGTTTCTGTTTCTCAGATTAAATGGTTAGAATCACTAATAGACTCAGCCACGCTATTTTGCCACACCCATATATAGACTAAATAAGCAATTCTCTCATATTTACATCTTGTGACTCTCTCTCTATATATATATAAAGTGTATATACATCCACATATATATACACACTTTCCCTGTAAAACATACAGCAGTTTTCAGTCTATTTGTCAAAGCTTTAGCCTATAGGAAATATTTGAATCCTTGTCACTGTATGTATGTACACATACTTACTCCTTGCGTCTTAAACTAATCATCCAAAAGCTTGCGACATTAAACGTAGAGTGGTTTCCTTGTCTGCAGCAGCATTCTTTAAAAGGGAAGATTCCCTGGTGAATTCATTATTACACAGAAGTCCCACCCCCATGAAACTGCTGTAGACACATAACAGGATTACTGCTCAAGAGTTTACTAGGATGCAAGTAAAATTGTTCCAGTCAGTCAGAAGCAAGCATCTTTGAGTAAGGTAGGAGAATGCTTTCTCTTACACACTTCATGGCAAAATAAGGAAGCATTTCTAGCTTATTTTCTGTAAATAAAATTTCTTTAGATATTGCAGTATCTGTTCAATTTTTATGAAGAAAAAAATGTGATCTATTAGATACTCTAAAGCTGGCTTTGTAAAAATATCTTGTTAGGGTTGGTATATTCCCGTTCAAACAGCCAATAGATGTGAAGATTTCTTTACTGTTTGGAAAAGAAATATGGTTCAAAAAAATGAAAAATAGTGAAAGGAGGGCTTTTGTACTTAATGGATTGAACTACTTATGATTTTGAGAGATGATATTTAGGATTTGTTTGTTGTTTAACATTGTTACCTCATCTTGTAATTTCATAGCAATGTGGAAATGACAATTTAAGTTTCAAAATATTGTTCATTGTATATCTTGAAAGAAGATACATATTTTCTCTCTGAAGTACTGTTTTAATAATAGTAATTTGTTATACTTATAGAAAGGGTTTGATACAAATCTTCTAACTTAATTAGCTAGTGTCAAATGTATTCATGTAATTCTAGGAAAACAAATTAGCCAGATCTAATAACCTAATGGCATAGAAGCACTCTCAAAATGTAGAGCTGCCTAATCGATGTGGTGACAAATGAAATGATCTGTGGCCTTCGAGGTTAGGAGTTAATTGAATGAACGGACAGTATTTTTTTTTTTAAGACAGCTGCTCATATATTCCTAATGGAGAGCTTGGTTTTACTCTTCCTTAAAGTAAGTGCACATTCATCCTTAATTGAAATTCCCTGGTTTTATCCAGCAAGTTGCTTTTAGGTAGGGCAAGGGTCTTTGACATTTATACTTTGGAGATTTAAGTTGTCAATATGATGTATAGAACACCTACTTGTAACTATAAGTGACTAAAAATCATTTTAACCTGCACTTAAAATGTTCTCCTACTCACAAATTCTAAAAGCTGAGTGCTGGGAAATGTCTCAATTTATGAAATATATTCCATGTTTCACATACTGTTTGCTCTCCTCATTACCGTATGAGGAAATGTAACAGTTTAATTCTGTTGAAGTAGATTTTTATTTGTTTGCATAACCACCTACATACAGCATAAATTACTCCATTTACAGCTAGGTCAAGAAGACTATATAATAAGATCTAGACTCTTATAAGCAAGTTGTTATACTAGGATTCAGATATCACAAAT
Source organism: Aramus guarauna (assembly GCA_013400195.1). Classification (NCBI taxonomy): domain Eukaryota; kingdom Metazoa; phylum Chordata; class Aves; order Gruiformes; family Aramidae; genus Aramus; species Aramus guarauna. The sequence continues at coordinate 1,053,427 of VXBL01003188.1, forward strand.
ATCGTAACAATTGTTAATGTTTATGTGATCATCCATCTCTCAAAATATTATGAAAGCCAGCTGCTTTTCCTGTACTTCCTCCCACTGTTCCATCTCTGGGGGACACAGTGATCAGAATTAACTTCATTTTTGACTGCTAACCCTGCACATCCACTTGTGCTCGGTGGGAGCCAGTATCTGTCAGTCAGGTTTGGCCCACGTCATGTCTTGTCACTGCTCCTCCAACAGCAACCATCTGGAAAGTCTGGGTTTAATGTCTTTTCAGACTGGGAAAAGGAGGGAACCAAAGATTCAGAAAAAATGCTGTTCAACTGCAGAAGCATAAATGGAGTCATTAACTGATGTTCAAGTGGGATCACAATCAGGAACAAGTGAAATGCAAAATTAAAACAATGTGAGAGAGAGAGCAAGGAACTACTTGCTGCCAGTGGTCCAGCCACTTATGTTATGCCAAGATGGATAGGAGTTTGGGATGAGGTAACAGCATCATCCTGTCCCTTCAGGAGTGGCTGATGAACTGAAGAAGCAGGTGATGTCATCATCAGCAATATGTGTGAAGCTGTGCCCAAAACCTGGGATATAATTTTAATAGATATCTGAATGGCTCTTCAAAATTGGGGAGGAAGGGGGATGTCTCACTGGCAACCATGTGCTGCAAAAATTACTGTCATAGGACAGCTTGGTAGTCCTAGTTTCACCCTTCAAACCTGGAACCTTTTCTGGATTGACCTAAAAACATTGTGGTTCAGTGTGTGCAGTGGCATACAAACATGTCAAATAACCTGACAGGCAGATTGGCTTTGCCTGTGGTTTTTGGGGCGGGCTCGGTTATGCTAAATCCAGAAAACAATAATTCATCCATATCACTGCACCTACTGAAAGTTTGGTATACTATAGCTATTTGAGCAAGCAAATTGTTTGTTTCATCAGTTTAAACAGGAAATAGTGTTGATAAGGAACTAAAACTGTTTCTCTCTCCACACCTAAGCTCATTCCAGAACATCACTAGTGGCAGAGGAATTTTTAGCATGTTTTGGGGGTGTACAAATTTTAGCTAAACAACTTGGTGCTCCTATTGCTGGATCTGACTCTCACCTCCCGAGAGCAGGGGCATATTACATTCCAGCTACTTGGTTTCAGGGAGATGCTCTGCCACGCAGCAATATGAACAGTGTTCTCCACGGGTACCTGATAATAGCAAAGCTGTCCCTGAGCATATGCAAGCGAGTAGATCTTTTGTTTCTTGATTTATATACAGTTTGGACATATTCAACACTGATAGGACTGTCTGCTAACCTTAGCATTTCAATGTAGTCCAGTGCTTAACACATCTGAATTCAGCAGGCTCCCTCCATTCCCACTCCTGGAGCTTGGGTAAAAAACTTTGGGGATGGTATCTCAGAACTGTGTAGTGAAAATTTCCTTGGAAACTTGACAATGAACAATAACTTGTCCTTTGCTTTTCACGCTTGAATATCATCCACATCCAAATTGTGTGAAAAGTGTCCACATTGGTTGCTTTATGCTCTTTTTCTTTTTTCCCCCTACTCTCTCCCTCTGAAACAAAGCAGAAAATACACAGGTACCTTGCATGCTTTGGACTAGAGG
>VXBL01003188.1:1055091-1069559 GCA_013400195.1 Aramus guarauna
GGGGGGGGGGGGGGGGCGACGGACAGGAAGAAAGGAGGGGAAAAACCAAAACAAAACAAAAAAAAACCACACAAAAAAGGAAGAACCTTCCTGTGTCTAAAACATGCATCCACAAATAGATATCCTGCATAAATATAGCTCAGTATTTTATGGTTGGTAAACTACAAAGAACAGGAGCTCCTGCATCTTTCTGTATCCCTGGCTCGGGCCATAGAACAATCTCACTGTATAGTGAAAAGATAACTTCCATGCATTAGAAATTCATGGAGGTATGCAAGATGCAAACATGTTGTTTAGGGAGAGAGGGAGGGAGAAATCCTTCCATCCCTCCTGTGCCTGGCAAGGAAAGAACCTGTGTTACCACTTTTTGTGTACTCCGGAGTGAAATGTTATCCTGCCCCTGCTACACAAGCTTTACAGCGGGGTACAGTGTTTGTCAAAAGTGACATCTCCAGGATGAAATCACCTTCAGCAATCCATTCTATTGCACTTTTAATACTAAATAATAAAACAGAGTGCACTATATAGTGCAGTTTGGAGAGAATAATGGAGAGGGTTGATTTGGTTTTTTGGTTGTCTGGGTTTTTTAAAATCCAGAGTCCAGTAAAAGGCTGCTTCAGCTATGTTGTTGTCAGAAGGTAAGGTTAGAATTAACAGCAGAAATGTTGACATACTATAGGTAATATTAGCTTCCCAAGTACCTCGTTCACCTTTTAATTAGAGAAACAACTTTAAGCTCTTAAAGTTCCTGCATGCTGCATTTCTCAGAGTCTGTGCCGACTGTAGTAAAACTGCCACACGGGCAAGACTTGGAGCATGATGGAGTAAATTTTTTTTTTCTCCACTTCTGTCTCTACTGAGGTCTGGTGAAAAGTGGAAAAAAATGCTTACAGGACTATAGATTTTACTGATAATCTAGGATAATTTGTGTGCAGAGCCTTGAGGGCAGGCAGTCTTCATAGAGTATATACTGACAGTATCTTCTTAATAACTCGCCTATATCTGCTCATACCAAACCAGCTTGTAGCTGATGGCCAACAAGGCTGTTAACTTGCTGGCTTTGATAAAGGCACCTCTAAATAAAGGAATTCTCATGCTGATACTTGGCCTTATAAATGCTTACTGCAGACCACCAGAAAAAAAATCCCTTTGTTATGCTGAATATTCTGATTTCAGTTTATATTTCCAAAATTACCATATGATCACTTTTGCAGGAATGAATCGTACAGTAATTAAGATGTGTAGTAGAAAGAAACCTTTTTGGAGCATCTTCTTAGTCCATCTTATTGTTTTCTGTCTTATTTCTGTCCTTCATCTGATTCATCTTTAGAGAGAAAATAATGCAATTGCAAACGTTAGAGCCAAAATTAATGCAGTGATTGGTCTGGAAATCTCCAGTCATCCAGTAGCTAATGGCAAGTAGATGTGCACCAGCTGCATTTACTCTGTTATTTGTTTCAGTGTGGGGCATTTTGTTCTCATGCTTGGTTGTCTCTTAAGTGTTTGAAACAGGCAACCTTTGAAATACAATGGCTGTTCTCACATGGGAAACCAGCCCATAATGCCAAAAGACAAGTCACTGTGTAGAAGAGCATGGAATAGTAATATAGCATATAGCTAAAGCATATCTTGGGGAATGTTCCTCTTTTGAAAGTAGAAATTTGCAATAAAATAGAAGATGTTTCTATAGTTGAATATTACACATAGAGCCATAACAGGGGAGGAGGCAGCAGCAGAAAGAAAACAAATGGCCAGATTTCATCCTTCATACTGTCTATACAGCAGGCACCTCCTTCCACTATATTATCATTGTCCTGGCATAAGGTAATTTCATATTGATTAGTTTGAAGTTGCAATAATGAAGTATTTATCTCTTAAAAAAATCTTCTTATGCCATAAAGCCACTGATATAGTGCAAATATGCACGTATGTATTGAGACTGTATTTGTTACTTGAGGTCTAATAATGACAAGAAAAGAAAATCTGTTCTTGACTTGAGATGGAAAGACTTAGTTTTCTATTACATATGAATGTATATTCATCAAAACCCAAATGAATGGGCAAGTTTACAAGATTTCAAACTTGTTTTCTTAACAATCATCTGTAAGCTAAAGAGCTACTTGTATCCCAAAATTTATGTATGGTTGTGTGTTTTATAGATGTATAAACGGATATGCTTTGTCAGCTGTAGAACAAATTGTGTGCTACTTAAAGCACATATAAATATACAAACATATTTGGATTTCTAGTTTGTTTTCACAATGCAAGCATTAGCATAGTAGAGGATGAAGCTATGAATTTAGATATCAATGCATATGTTTCCTTAGAAAAATCTGGGATTAACTTCTGTTGTGTATATGACAATTTTGATACGTGTGTTTATACAAGGTGAGAATCATTGTTTAGTCTCTTGAAATACAAAGATATATTTGAAATGCAGTACTGTGTGTGTGCGCCACTTAAGTGAGATGTGCTTTTGAAAGGTTGGTTAAACAATTTATCACAATCTGTATCAATGCATGCAGGAGCAATGAGGTACCTATTCATTATCTATACGATAATGCCTTTAAGGCACTTATAGTTTTACCTCAGTTTTATTTACTTTACATGCAGCTTACCTGTGGTGAAGTCCTGTTAAAAGACTTCTAACAGGTTTAGCAACCAGTTTTACAGAACCAGTCTGGATAATTTATCTACAGTGTCAATTCTATTTAGACTCCCCTAATGCTACTGAAAGGTATCCAACTTTATTTGATCTCATATTCACTTAATTGAGAGCTCTAGTGAAATCAGCAAAAGTCACATGAGTGTAATTATGTATATCTTGCTAGAAACTGGTATAAACTAGGGCAATATTTTTCAGCCAGCTCTCTGCTACTCTGAGTTTGTGCCTTGTCTTGATACCAGTGAAACAGCCTGAGCTCCAGCATGTACTGGGAGGTGCCAAGGCTATCCTGCCTGACCAGGACAGCTGCTCCAGAAGGGACAAAAGTCACTTTCTAGAGAGTTTCAGACACTTTTTGGCATCTAAAAGAGTAGTAGGGAGCCTAGGTGTAAGTAACTGAATCTCAAGCTCCTTTTATCCAGAGATTTTCTGTAAATGAACACACTTGCCAGCACAGCAGCTTTGTTCATAAATCTAGTCTGAGGTGGCTCTGTGCCTCAACTGTACTTTCCTGTTTTAATTTGGGATTTTAAAAGGGAAGTCTCCACGAGTAACTGTAATGTAAACATGACTTACTCTCCGTTCCCTCTATAATAGCTGTTTACAACAGAACAGCCTTGAATGCTATAAAGGTTATAGCTATGTATCAGACTAAGAGTTGGTCATTTGAAGCTATTAAATATAATACTATAAATTGCTGGATTTCATGTAGTTTCCAGTCATGTCATTTCTAAGGTCTATCAAACATACAATTAATGTATTTTTAAGTTTGATAGAGCTGTAGCGCAGTATGGGCTTACTCCTGGCACTTCCTTATGTTGACATGTCATTACTTAAGACTTCCCTCAAAGTTTTTCTGCTGACTCAGCTTGGTCCTGGACTTTGATTAGTCTGAGCAGGTGATCCTCTGGACAGGTTGCTGTCAAATGTGATGAAGCCATTTCCCACCTTCAGTTAGGAAATACTCTAGACTGTCAGTTCTCATTGCTCATATTTTCTTTCTCTCTCTTTCTGGGTGGCATTTCAGTGCTCTACCCAGGTCACCACTCATAGGACAGAGACATTCAAATTGTGACAGGGGTTTGTAAACTGGGCTACTAACTAGCACTGATCTACACTTCTGTAGTGCCTTGGACTGAGAAAGCTATGAATTTAGATTTTGATACATGTATTAAAAAAAACATATTAAAAAATCCACAAGCCAAAAGCTGATTCCAGCCTTTGAGTAGGAGGGCAGCTATGTTGTTCTTGAACTCAGACATCTAGAGCATGTGTAGACATTGATCAAGATACTGTAAAGAAAATAGTTGGAAGAAACTTCTATAGTTATTTTTTTAAATACTATCTCTCTGATAATCTGAGTTGTCTTGTCAAGGATGGGAAAGAATTGTGAAGAGAGCAAGAAGAATTATTTTGATTCTTGAAATAAGTGAGGAAGAAAAATGATACACCATTAAGGTACTGGGTGCATCCTTTCCCTTTTTTTCTTTATTCCTTGATGTCAAGACACAGTTCTGTTACTTTGACACAAAAGAGAAGCATTTTCTTTTTTTTTGATGCCAAGAGTCATCAAGTAAATCTCTGTCAGGTGAATCTAATGTTTGCAGAAAAGAAGTTCCTGTAAGAAGCATCCAATTAGCCTACTTATGTCACTTAGTACTCTGTGCTTCAGTGTTCTCTGACTATAGATTAGTTACTGTGCTTTAATTCCTGCCATTAATATTCACCCGCCATAAGCTTGCTTTGCTGTGCATTATTTATCAAGTTTAAAAAGTGTTATAGCAAGTTTTAACTAGGAAACAGGCAAAAATGTTGTGCTTTTAACCTAAACAGCTCACATACTGAAGAAATGTGAAAAATGCTATTAAATATAAGGCAACTTTACAGATACTAGTGTCATGCTGCTTGCTTGCTTTTTTACCTGTCTGTATAGCCAGCTGTTTCTTTAAATGTTAAGAACAGAACTAAGTTTCTATAGACTTGAAACTGGAAAATTGGAAAAAACCCTCAAAGTATACCAAAGAGAATCTTCACTCACAGAAGTGGAATCAATCAACTAACACATAAAGAAGCTATTATAGATAATTCTATATTTGTTATGCAGAATACAGTCAGATCCTCAAACTGATGAATGTAAGCTACTAATGCAAATCTGTCAGTCTAGGCTATTATTTGCTAAATAGTGTTCATAGTTTTGATAATATAACATTTATAACAAAAACATTATAAAAACTTATTTTTATGAAGGGCATTTGGATTGAGTAAAGGAACAGAGGTATGCAGACTCCTTTTGGGGGATACAAGCTTTTACAAGGGCATTGGATCAGGTCAGTCACTAATTTTGGAGACAATCCATGAAAATTGTCTGTCTTGTGTTTTGGGGCTTGCTTGAACTCAGTACAGTAATCATGAAAACAGAAGGAAACAAGCATGGGACTTTCACTCCTGTGAACTTCATACAACTGCTGTGGGAAGGGAGACAGCTGCCTTCTGAAAACAGGGCAGAAGCCTAAGCACAGTCAGTTGAGTTACAGTTTAAAACAAGTAAATTGCTGCCTGCATCAATGTGATTTAAGTGATCTATTTACTGGAGTATTCAATTAAAAGTGGCCAGGATTACCTCCAGGCTTGTTACCTCAAGTATTTATTATATATCAAGTTAAGAGCAAGCTAGCTGTGTGAATGTGTAAAAGCAGTTTTTTCAGAAGAATAATTTGAATAAATATTTAATCATATTTAGATGAGTGACATGGCTATACAAATGAATACAAGCATACAAGTAGACACATAGAAAGATGTAATTGCAGGTATCTGGGTAGAGCTCAAGACCTTATGTTAAGTGTCTAGAGAAAGGGACAGCTAGACATTGGAGGAAGGAATTAACTCAGGAGGAGCTGTCAAAGCTGTGTTTAAGGTATAACTGGTGATCATATGTTAATTAGAGCCCTTAAGTAAGGAGTCAGACATTTGTTATGTTCCCTTCTCTGTCTCACTTCAGGCAGAAGAATATTAAATATCTACAACAGTTATAGCCCTTAGTACCCCCCAGTACTTGCTACTTTTTTTTTTTTCCTCCACGACTTACATGGCTGTTCAGTCTATTGATCAGGGACACTATTAAAGGTTTACCCTCAACCTGTATATTAGTGTTCAAATCCCCATCAAAAGGAAGGGATCTGAGCTGAAGGTACTGTGGGAAGCTGGGCCAAGAGTAGCTTTAACTTTAATATATTTGCTTTGATTGAAAAAATATTTTTGTCATTCAGAATATCTGGCATTTTGGATTTGAGGAAAAAATATGCGATTTGGAGAAAGTGAATAAAGTTTTCTGTCATTAGTTAAACTTTAAACTCATATAGGAATATCTTAGAGCTGATGTAATGCAAGAGTTGAGGGAAATTATAAATTGCTGGAGGATATTGTCATAGACTTATCCACACTTGTGGTTTAGGAATACATCTAATGTTGACTTTGTAAAGCCAGTTGGTTTCTATGAGTCACTTTTAAGGCACTTCATGATCGTATGAAAGTGAATTAGAATTTTATTGACTGATTTATCTGCTTGCTTTAGCAAATAAGTTATTTACTATTACACATGATGATATAATATGTAGCCCCAAAATATCTCACTTTGAAATTATAAAACTAAAAAGGTTGAATTTCTGTGTATTTGATAGTCAAATACCCTCCAAATGAAGTAAGGCATAACGATGATATACAGTTACATCCTTAAACCAATCAAGGAATTAAAAGGTTCATATTATTTCATTTACAAAGATACGAGTATGTTTTGTGCAGAAACCCACCTTATTCTACTTCTGCCATGAAACATCTGCTTTAAAGGCATGTGAAGCTTCTCTAAATACAGTGTTTAATACTTCAGCTGTTCAAAATCTAAAGCTTTTTAAAGATTTAGATATATAATCATGGAACACAAACGAAAGCAAACCAGTGATGCCTGGAAATGAAAGGCTTTACTTCCCCTGTCCTGCAGTGCACCCTGTGAGTCATTCACTTTCCAAGCATTAACCCAAGATATATTTTTTTGGTAAAAGATATCCTCTTGCAATGTTTTTATTTTTTTTAAAAGAGCAACAACACACTTTTTCTCTGCAGCACTGCTGTAACTAATACTAGAAATGGGAGAAGGGATTCTGTGCCTGGGCTGGACTCTGAGTGAGTCCTATTGGGCTGAACCTATTTTATTTCTGAGGTATATCTATAGTTCTTCCCCTAACCCCCAAACCTATCACAGTAGGTGACTGTGATAGATACAAGAGGTGTAAGGGACCAAATTCTGCTTTCTCTTGTCAATTCCATAAGACCTCAAGCAGTAGGATGTTTCTGTCTCTGTTCATAACTGGCAGCCTTGACATTCTGAAATTCTGAACTTGTTTTCTCCATGGGACATCTAAATAACCTTGCAGCCCCAATGGTGAGGAGGGCTTTCATGCTTCAGTAGGGGAGAGAAAATCCTTTGCTTTGCACATGAGGGTACAATCCTTTGAAATGTTCAATACTGTTCAGGATGCAGAAGGGTTAAGCAGCATGCCTGGGAAGATGTAAGTGTTGGTTTCAATGCTGTTTCCAATTAAGTTCGATAAAGAATTGTATACAAGAGCAACAGTCAAGGGCAACGGGGAGCTGCTTCAGAAGAAAGAACAGATGGTGAAGATGACAGATTTATGCTCCAGGTGATTGGTATAATAAGCTAGAGGAAATAATGCAGGAGAAAGCAAAGTGTTTTCAACAATGTTCCATGCATATTTTTGCTGTGCTTTTTATACGTGGGCTGCATTATCCTGTGGAACATCTGACTTGGCATAGTTCTGAATGTACCTGCACCTGTCCTGGGAGAGAAGCTGTGGCTGACCCAAGTCACTTAAGCATTAACATATGTTAATACTGAAACAAGGAATGCATTTCTTGCCTTATTACTGCTTTTCTATTTGTATGAAACTTAAAGGCTAAGTTGAAAATTCAAGGAAATTTTTTTTAAAGACATTTTGCATCTTCTGTTTTAATGTCTCTACATCTAAGATCCATCAAAAAGCATGGAACCATTTGTACCAAAAGTATTTTATTTTCCAAAACTGATAAGAATTACCTGGTTGAGAGCCTACTTTTCCCTGCTCTTGGATCTGAGGACTCCTACCTTCTATTCCTGGTATGCTGAAGGGTATTCCTACCATCTACATCTGCTATGCTAAAAGCCATCCAATAGAGCATTGGATAGCAGGACAGGATAGATAGAAGATGGCAGTGGGAGGGGATGATCTAATGAGCTAAAGGCTGTGGGTTAGACATTGTCCACACAATTACATCTTTGTACTTTGTACTTAGGCTTGTGTCCTCATGACACGTCTTCCATATTAAGCGTTCAGCATCAGATCTGAGCAATCTTGTGCTGCTTTGTCCTATCACAGGACTACAGCTCTGGTGTTGCCGCACTTTGGGGTACATCATAAACGGTAGCCAGACCTGACAGCAGCCTCCAGCCTCTGCAGTCACACGCCAACTCCCGTGGTTCATCTCTCACCACCCCATTAGTCATCTCCTCTGTGAAAGCCTACACACCATGTTCAATGGGATAAGGAAATAATATGCATTTTGTGACTGTAAATACACTGTTTGAGAAGATGTGTTTGACAGCTCATGCTCTCTAGCATCAGCTCTGCAAATTACAAAGTCCTGCTAGGGAATTCCACATCAGTTTTGGCAGTATTGTGGGCAATTAATCTACTACTGGAGAAGACACCAATGATATAGACCACTTGCTTTGGGAGGATTTTTTTAATGCTTTAGTCTCCTCTTTTCTGAGCTCATGAGACAGAGGGGTAGGAAGCTGCTGTGTCATGTTGCTGAGGTGACCAGCAGAAGCTGCAAAAATTCAGGATTTTGCTGAAAGTGTACACAGACCTCACCTCAGAATTGCAGAGCAATGTGAAAACTTCCCAAGCAATTCAGAAGCGCACATCTCTCAGTGTATGGAGGGTCACTTAATCTGTTGGCAAGCAGTGACAAATTTTTAGGGCAGGCATCTCCTGAGGCAGTAGATGTGTGACTTTTAAGACAGTACTGCCATCACATGACTTATCAGTGCTCAATTCAGTTTTAATAACCTGTGCTACTTCTAACAAGAAAAAACTAAGACATTAAAAATTCTGAAACATGAATAGTACTGTGATTTCTCCTTGTTTAGGATGACAGCAGGCAGTCTTCCAGCACAACACACTAAAGAAAAATAAGGAATCTATTTACTACTTCCCATCAGGGAGCAGATGTTTAGCCACTTCCTGTAATACAGGGCTTCAGAATTCAACAATTACTTTGGAAGACAAATGCCATCACCATAGAATAATAGAATCAGTTTGTGAAAGGCATTAATGATCTTAAAGTCCAACTGTTAACCTAACAGTGCCAAGTCCGTGACTAAACCATGTCCCTAAGGGCCATATCTACAGGTGTTTTAAATACCTCCAGGGATGGTGAGTCAACCACTTCCCTGGACAGCCTGTTCCAATGATTGACAACCCTTTAGGTGAAAAACTCTTTCCTAACATCTAATCTAAACCTCCCCTGGTACAACTTGAGGCTGTTTCTTCTTGTCCTATCACTGCTTACTTGGGAGAAGAGACCTATACCCACCTCACTACAACCTCCTTCCAGGTAGCTGTAGAGACTGATAAGGGAGTTCTCTTTTATATACAGAAGGCAGTAGTGGATCTGATGGAGGACTACCCCTTGATAAGGTAATTCTCTAACATTTGGCTATGTGAAGCTGCTGTACTACATCAAATAAAGATATAAACCATACTAGAGTGTGAACTCCTTAGGTGTGGATTCTGTGTAAAGCAAGAAAATAACCAATATGAATTACTCTGTTTAACAGTTTTCCCTTCATCCTTAGGATGTCACATAGCCACCTCCCAGTGGTGCAAGAGACTAAAAGCAATGTATTGCTTTCCATGTGCTTTTTGATCTTAACCCCTAGAAGGCTGAGTTCTGACTGTCTCTTGTGTTATCATTATAGTACAGGTCAGTTTGTCTGCAACTCCTAATAGCTCCTTGGCAAAAATTTTGAGGAAGGGAGAACAGGGACTGCATTTTGAACACTCATAGGCAAACTCAGGTTAAAAGAATATCACTAGTTCAACATGACTTGAAAACAGAAGTCTTCAAGAGTTGATGACATGATACTTGAAAACTCAAGACACGTAGAAGGCTGGTCAGAGTTTTGTAATCTACTGGCATTTTCTAGGTTTTAGGGAGGGTGTCATACTCAATTTTGGAATAACTTAAAGAAAACTTCATCCCATAACATGCTTATAAATTCAGATGTGTAGGTGCATAAAATATCTCTCATGAAATATGTGAAGTTACAACACAGAAATCAGAGAGCAATAGGTGAACTGCATTATTTGGGCCATTTGAAGTTCAGTGCAAGACCTTACTGTTGTAAGCAGGTTTCTTAAACAGAATTTTATTAGTAATGTAATGCAAGTTTTATTCCTTGGGGAAAATCTTACAGCTGAAATTTTGCAATTAAAACGTGCTGAGAAAATACTTTTTAGAGAGATTCTATGCCATGCCTGTCATGTATTATAAGACTTTAATCCTCAACCACACTTCATGAAATTGGTTTGCACTCTGCTCAGAGAGGATCTTGTGGGTTTGAGTAGATACAACAGAAAGGTAGTGTCAACAGTGCTCTGCTTAAGGATTAAGAGAAAAGGATAGTAGTAAATTATTACTGCAAAGATGGTCAATTTGAGAAAGTAGGAGAACAGCAGTGAGTTGCTGTAGAAGGAAAACAGGTAAGGACAGATGAAAGCACTTTATGAAGTTATTGCTTAGTTTAGGCAGAGAACTTAGTGTGCACAGGGAGAACATGATTCTGTATAAATCCTACAATCCAGTTGCTATTTTTACCACTTTTACCATGTGGAATCTGCTATGGTAGTTTTCAGAGTATAATCTGGAAAAATAAATGAGGCATTCATGTAGCAGAAGACCACTTATAATAAAGTGTATTAAATAGAAAGATAAATAGCTAGCAGCTGACACATCAAGTGAAGTGGGTAGTCATGTCTACTTTGCGTTCCATGGTACAGCCTCCTGCATAGCAGGGACGTTCTTGGACTTTAGTCAATTTTTCCTTTTAAGAGTCAGCAGAAGCTGTCTTCATCTTTTCTTCCTTTGCCTAAATTGGTCATATCTGCCCAAACCTCAACCTGCAGTGCGTCTCACAGCAAAATCTTCTTAATGTGGGTGGATTGTGTGAATATTTTTAAGGCTAGATTCTCATCCTTGTTCAAATCATTGCTTTTGATTTGACGATAAATAATATCCTGGTTATGACACCATCCTCTAGCAGTTCTCTCAAATCTATTCTGGTTGTTCTGTTTCATTTCACGACTTTACTGAATCTGACTGGTTTTAGACTGTGGAAATTTATCTGCAGTTAAGATTACAAAGTCCAGTTGCAGAGTAATCTGAAGCCTAATGTTTACTTTTAGAGCAGGTCCTCTCCCACTGCCGCCCCCCTTCCCCCCTCCCCCCCGTAGTCTACATCTTGGTGTACAGCCAAGACTAAAGAGGCAGGTGTCATCCAAATATTATGATTCCCAAAGAGCAGGGACTATGCTGGTAGGCAGACCAATCCTCTCCACAGGGATATAAAGAACTTGTGAATGACAGCTGTAGGATGCACAAATGTCAGTAATCACTAATTTCATGTGCTATGATCTTCCTCCATTTTCAGACACAGAAGAGACATGTTAATAGATATTAGAACTACTTGATATCTCAACTCAGAGTCATCTGGGTTGCACATTCCTGACTATGTCTTCAAGTAAATTTAAAATATAGTTACATTGGTTTTCTTGTATGATTTCATATATGCCTGTGGGATGTAGTGGTAGAGCAGCTGAAGCATTAGGCAGTACAGGTGGAGAATCAGTTTGAGCTTTCTGTTGATCTCAAGATAACTCAGCTTCAAATGCTAACTGCATCATTACAACACTGAGTGTGATGTCATACTGATGGCTATCTAGGGTCAGGATGGTTCTTTAATATTTTGATTTATTTTTTTTTAACTATATGTTGTAGATATCTCCCTTTCTGTTCTTGGATTCCATCTTTCTGGAGTTCCTTTATCCTTCTTAATTAATGATGACTTATCAATACCTAATTCATTTTGGAATAGTCCCTTATGCTTTCTTAGCTTTTTGTAGCTAATATTTTTAGAACTCTACATTACTCATGCATTTCTCAGGTAACAAAGATACATGCTTAGCTCTAAGTTTCTATTAATATTTCTAATCTCCTTTGCAAATCTTGCCTTTTATCTCTGAATTTTCTTCAATTTGCTAACAATCTTTTGACAACAATGCACTAAAATATTTCCCTCTCCACTATTTTGGCTGTATGACTCTGAGAAGAAGTGTTATCGGGAATAAGCTAAGCAGGAACATGCTTAAAATTCAATGGGTTGTGGGTTTTTTTTTTTTGGTGGTTTCCATTTTTTCCATACTGACCATGTGGGACTCTCCCCAGTCAGCCTGAACTCTATTTGAAGCAGCTAGAAAGTGCCTGTATCTTAGTCATACTTACTGGCCACCCACAACTTCTCAACAAAATTCTTTAAACTTCATCCACTGTTTTTATTGTCTTGGGTCCAACAAATGGAATGATCTGGATATTAGTCACAGATGTATGTGCTACTTCATAGTGAGTGTGGGCACTGCCCACACGTTGCTTTTATATGACCTTTTTGGGCTTCCATAACCTAAATGGGGAGGAGGAGAGAGGGTACATACATACANGTGTGGTTTTTTGTTTTATATGTTTTGAGGTTTTTCCCCCTGCAACTGTGCATGCCTGGTAGTAACTACTTTTCATCATTAAAATGTTATCACTGATGTCACACCACAACTCAACTCTTAAATTATAATGGACAAAATTACAAAATGGTATCCTAATGTTATGGTGGTTTTAGAGGTGGTAATGCATGAAAACACCTTCTCATTCAACACAGGAGCTTAATACAAAAAACTTAAAATACACCATTCTGTGATTATTTGCAAATATATTGGATATGAATATTATTCATGTTCAATTCTTATGAACAATTTGGAAAAATAGGTGGATTCAGTGCCAGTAACTTATATTACTGGTACTCAGCTGGTATTAATTGGTACCAATCATAGCATCTGGAGTTGCCTCAGACATTGCTTCAGTTAGGAAATGAGGATGGAACCAAATATTTCTTTATGCTGCTGTTGCTTTGCAGTTTGTGTCTTTGGCTCTCATTTCTTGAGTCAAGTGTCATTGATTAACAGGGAAATTCAAGAGAGAAGGCAAGCTTATATTTAGTAGAAGAGTCCTTTTTAGCCAGCAATCTTTCCTGAAAAAAGTCTTGATTTCACCTCAGGAACAAACACTGTTAGCAGTGTCACTTGATTTTGCTTTTGCATCATTTACAACTTTCATTCTTGTGATGGCTTGTGTTGTTCTTGCTGCTTTCTTCTAGCACCCTCGCTCTCATCAAATAATTTCCTCGTCAAACTCTTGTGCCCCCTTAAAATGCAGCAGTATCTATTGACACTGTCTAAGTGTTCGCTTAGGATCAGAGTCATAGACTCCTGCTGTCACAGATCTTAGCAAAACTTACTCTTTGCCAAGATACTCATCAAATACTAAACTCTAACTCAGAAGGTAGACATGCAGAAACTTATTCCATATATTGTGCCCATTTGCTATATATATTGGTTTTGTGTAATAAGAAAACATAGGTCATGGAAGTAAGTTTGTAAAGACATATAAATCTGGAGTGAATTTCACTATGTATGCCCTTTTATATTTCCATTAATAACTAATTTATATCCCTGCATGGCACAAGACCATACTACCCACTGACAATTTCAGTTAAATAAGGAAAATGCATGAAACTTCTGTAGTATATCATCAATGTAGCTAAACTTTATAATAGGAAAATGTTTCCTTTTGAAATTACTTTATTAGGACTGAATCATTGCTAATAGCACAGGAGGCTACATGCTTATTGTCCTTACCTCTCTAAAAGCTCCAGTAAAGCAACAAACTATGAAGGTAGACATGACACTACATATTGTGCTGTCACTGAACTCTGTAGATTTTTTTAATTAATCTTTTTTATCTCCCAAACTGGTAATAGTATATTACTTTCTAAACTAATTTACTTTCCTAACCTTGTATTTTGAATAATACTGAAGAATTTGTGAAAAAGTTATGAAAGTATATTTTCCTGACACGTGCAAGCTATGTGTTAAAGTGCATAATGTGTATTACACTCCCACTGTTGCATTGTTTTCTTTTGACTAAACACCTTTTGAAAGTAATAGTTTCGTTCATATCAAATGCTACCTAGTCAAATCGTCTTTGCTACATATATGTGCTGAACTGGCAAATGATTACCATAAAATTTATAAACCTCACTGCCAATGCAGGATTGATGTCACTAAATTAGAGCATCTTTTTGCCATGCACGAGAGATCTTGCACAAAGGATATTTATGAATTAAGTGTAAAGGNGTATAAGTTCACTTGTGAGCTCATCCAGTATTTTTTGATGATGGGCTTTGGAAAGACTTACTGAAGTGGTTATATTTAGGTATGTTTAACTTTTTGTGAGCATACAGACAAATATTTGCTACAGCTCTATTTCACCTTTCACATACTATAGTATATTAAACCACAAAACCACACTGGCATAGTTAAAGGGTGGATATTTAACATTACGCTCTTGGAATAGATGGGGGGGG
>VXBL01003188.1:1070486-1089131 GCA_013400195.1 Aramus guarauna
TTTTTTTAATCTTTTTTATCTCCCAAACTGGTAATAGTATATTACTTTCTAAACTAATTTACTTTCCTAACCTTGTATTTTGAATAATACTGAAGAATTTGTGAAAAAGTTATGAAAGTATATTTTCCTGACACGTGCAAGCTATGTGTTAAAGTGCATAATGTGTATTACACTCCCACTGTTGCATTGTTTTCTTTTGACTAAACACCTTTTGAAAGTAATAGTTTCGTTCATATCAAATGCTACCTAGTCAAATCGTCTTTGCTACATATATGTGCTGAACTGGCAAATGATTACCATAAAATTTATAAACCTCACTGCCAATGCAGGATTGATGTCACTAAATTAGAGCATCTTTTTGCCATGCACGAGAGATCTTGCACAAAGGATATTTATGAATTAAGTGTAAAGGAATGATTCACTCCCCCCCAGTAATAGCAAGAAGTAGGTGCTAAGGGGCTATGCATCAGTTGTAGTGGTCATGCTCCTGATGAGAAACTTCATGATTCTCTGCACATCTCCTGCTTGCATACTTTCTTGCACCTTAACAATAATTTCTTCAGTAAAACTGAGCCAGCTGTGCTATACCAAACTAGGCCTTGAATCATAGCTGAAAGCAAAGGCCCAAGTTTACACTTCATACAATTAAAAGAAAAAGCCCTGGGAGTCTACACATATTATTGGGTAATAATCCAACATAGCTCCATGGGCATCTGTTATGTTTACAGCACCCAGCCTTTAGGGGGTGTGTGTGTTGCACACTGTGTACCAATACGCATTTTGGAGCTTGGAATAAATCAGGAATTCCAAAGCATGCCTGTATTGGACTGGTAAAAAGTTATGGTGAGGTGAAGTAGGTCTGGTATCTGTTGCCGCTAATTATGGTCTGACATGTTTAGCCTTTGCTTCTCCTTTCTTTCCCCCATCTAAGTTTGCAGCATAAAGTGAACGGTATAAAATAATGACTAGAAGAAACTATAACCTCAGACTCGTCTAATAGGTGATTGACCCCATGACCTATATTCCACAATGTGTTTCATTAATCCTTGGAGAGTCTGCAAAAAACAAAGCTTCTGTCCCTGCCCCTTCATTGCTAATTAATCCTGAAGATTTAAGAAGCTTCCTTACTGTTCCCATACTGGTCCCTTGTTCTGTTTAATCTTTACACCGACTCAACTTCTCCCTTTTAATTTGGCTGCAAAAGTCAAGTCACTGATGGAGAATGAAGAGCTCCATCTATTCTGGACTCACATGGCCTGTGTATGCAGGTTGGACAGCAAGAGATAACCTACACAGGGTCCTTTAGCAACATGCTGTGACCCTTTTTATAGGTAGAGGAACTTAAAGGGTTCTTTGAACTGGATAAAAGAAGCAAATTGTGAAGTATTTCATTAATAAACTAATTATTTGAAGAAGCAGAGACCAAATCTTCTGAATTGTGAATAGTAGTACCTGGAACCTACAAAAAAGGAGAGATATCAAGGTGGGAAAGAAATTTTTCAGAATGAAAGCTCTCCCCCAAAATTGTCATTTTTCAAGGGAAAGTATTGGGAGTTCATTTAGTTCATTATATCAGGATGAATCTCCAAATCTTCCAGAAGTTTACCATTTTAAATGAGCTTTATATGTACTGCATTCCACTTTGACTTCTGCTGGAATGAGAAAATTCTACTGCAGTGTGAGTAAAATCTCATGAGCTGAGAAACTGGACTTGAACACTGAGCTTGTAACAAATCAGTTGTTCTCAAAACTTTTCATCCTGCAGACTAGCTCATTTTTCTAGTCTCAGACAACATATGATATATGATTGCTTCCATCTGTTTATGAGGTTAAATTTCTGAGCTGTAAGTAAATGTAGAAGGAGAAATTCAGTTATGCATGTTGCTAACTGAATGTGTCTACTTAAGAGGAAAATATTTTTCTAATTTTATTTTCTTGAGTTGTAGTCACTGTAAATCACTTACTGCATTAATTTATAAATGTGACATAAATCAATTACAGTATAAAACTGAATTCCTCTTTCTAAACTTTAATATTAATCTGTTGTGTTCTCAGAAATGACAATGGAATTACACCTGTCTGATGAGGTCATCCAAGCATCATGGTCCTTGATGACAGCTGGTAAATTGACTCTTAAGAGGGTTTCTCTCATTGAAGAATGTAGCTTAAAATCCTAAGATTCACAAATCTTAGGATTTATGTTACTTGCAAGGCTTACCTCTCCAAAAACAAAAGTATTACAGCTTTTTCAGTTTTCTCTGAATTACTCAACCCAAAAATAAAATGAACCCCCCACACTTGTTCTAATGATTTAAGGAGTTGAGCTTTTGATTATAATTGGAGTCAGTGACAAAGGGAAATGTAAAACATTAAATATAAGTTGCATTTAACAACAAGACTGTTACTGACATGCTGCAATATTTCAATTGGTTCCATTCCAGTTTAGTTGGAGTGGACCTTATTTTGGATTGCTATACCTTGTTTTCAGAAGGAACTTGTCTGTCCTTCATAAGACATTCATAAGTACTTTTTCTAGTTGCTCTTCATTAGGAACCCTGCTTCAGTAACAGAGCTCTGTGTCAGGCTTGGCTGTAATGTCTTGCAGATCTTCCCTTCAGTCCTTTGAAATTGGTATTTTCTCCCCTTGTTCCTGAAACTTCAGCTAGGAAGCATGGGAATACAGGAAGTATAGCCAAGAAGGCACAGCTGACTAAAGTGAATAGTTCTTTTTCAGCTTGAAAAAATGAATGTTATTTGCAAGACCAATTACTTTACAAATCACATCAATAATTATATCAGCTGTATACAAATTTATTTTTAGCATTTCTACCTCATCATATTGACTGCAGTTAATCTGATCATACAGACAATATAGTCAGAATTTTTCTGTTTTCCTGTTTTTCCTTTTTCCTCTTCCTTTCTTCAAGTTTGACAGTTTTCTGGTATGACACAGAGCTAGCATAATGATGAAGAATTTGTCTTGATGAGTTTTTTTTTTTCTCAATCCGTTTTAATCACAAGGGTCACTGTGTATCAAGAACACCTCTCAAAAGACAACATTCTGTGAGAAGGCTAGTAATAACTATATGTTCTTTCTAACTGCAGGACGGGAAAAGGATTTAGAAAATCACTTTGATCTTTGCAAATTATACTTCATGGACTCTGTGGGTTACCTAGATATGCAGGAAAGCATACTTCAGTGTTTCCATTCGCACTCTGCTGTGAACCTCCCTTAGATTAGCATAATAAATTTGAACTACCCCTGCTAAGTGCTTTACTCTTGCTTTTAGGTATCTTCTAGGTAATTGTGGCAGACAGTGCTGAATCATTACTTAGTGTGTTGAACGGTAAGGAAGGAAAAGACTCTCTCTCTGTAACACATAAAGGTCACTGAGAATTTACCTTAGTATCTTCTTTAAAACCATGCTGATAAGTATTGAAAGGAGTGAGTTCACTGAAAACAGGGTGCCTGTCAATCTAGGAAAGACAAATAATTCAACCATTGATCTTGGTTAGATAAGAGTTCATGTCTAGTATGCAAACACTGGCCTTTTCTAATGCAAAATTTGAGTTATTAAAGACAACAGAAACAACAAAAAGCATTGTGGAATTCAGTTGATATGAAAGCGTTTGATATACCTTACCTTGATATGTATTTGTATGTGTATGTGACTAAACATGTGAATAAAAGAAACAACTTCCAATAAAAGCTTCATGTAAAAGCATACAATATATGCCTTTGCCATATTTATCGCTTTGAGCAAATAGAAGTTCTGTTTGAAAAACTTGTATGATGTCCAGAAAATATTCCATATGTCTGCCTCTCTCTCCTTTCTCTACTTTGTAAACTAATCTTAAAAATCTAGTGTGAGGTAAAGGGCGTGGAAGTTGGGCTTCTATCAAACATTGCTTTATTCTTCTTTTAACTGCTCAGTTGACAAAAAAAAACTGTTATCCAAAATTATCTTTTTGGTTAATTTCAACCTCTTGGTAAAGCATATCTAACTTCTCTTATGTTTCCTTTAAACCTCATTTTCTTATGGGAGGCAGAGCAAAATCAGTTCTTTTCCTTTAACTTGAATATGTCATCAGCTGAACCTTCAGGTCTGATTCAGACCAATTTTAGGTCAGCACAACGCCTGCTGGAGTACTCAAATCTTAACACATCATGTATTCTTTTTTTTTTTATTTTACCAATTTCTAGCTGCTTCTTAAAAGCAAGTCACTTGTAACTTTTTCCCTTATGTGTTGCTACGCTTTGATTTTCAGCCCCCCCAAGATATTTTCTACATATAGTTCATCACCATTTCTCAAGTATCTTTTATTACTCTTCCCCCACTTTCATACCATGATGTATTTTCCTTTTCTAGAGTCTTCTTGTTCCTTTGTCCTTTAGAGACATCTAATTGGTAAATCAGGTAATGATAAGATAGATAAAATAGGATTTTACAAGCAATGCTGAGTTGCACTGTGTGCAATGTTCATTTTGTTCTGAATCTGCATTGTTTTATTGGTATAAACTTCTGTTCAAAAGATCAAATTCCACAGTTATCTAATTTGCTCAGTGGGAAGGTTCTTTGCAACTTAAACATTTATGTTGATATCGAAACACTAATTGGAGTTGCTTTCATAAATGATGGAGTATGGGAATAAAACAGAGTTTGTTTCTATTTGTCTTAAGCTTCTATTGCCTTCAAATCTTTGAATAGTCTCATTCTCATAACAAGAAACAAATTGGATACAAAGCTATTATTTATGCCGGTATGTTTTATTTACTTTGTCCCTTGTACTCTGAGACCAGTCCTCTCTGAGGAACAATCATTGTTTCTCAAATATTATAAAAACTCAAAGCCTACTGTTGTGCTTATCCTGGTTTTGCTCAAGTTAAACATACGGTCTTGAAAAAAGCTGTGAAAACAGTCTTTATCATTGTCAGTTTTGCCATTTCTAGAAGGACTGGCAGCTGGGGAGCTCTGAACAATCATGGTAGTCAGACTAAGAAAAGTAAGAAATGTGAGAGAAGGAAAAAATGTCTTGCTAAGCTAAATTTGGAGAAATGTTCTCTATTTTAAAATACCATGCAAGAACCAAATATTGCCAATGAAAATATCAAGAATGGAAAGAGGAAGAAAGCATCAGCAAGGGATGAATAGAATATTTATTCTGCAAAAAGGGAAGCGGAAACCCTTCAAAGATGAAAGCTGTATGTGATCTTATTTTCCACTAAAAATCAGCAATGGATTTTTAGTAAAAAAAAAAAATCATAATGGTAACTATAATGAATTCAATAAATTGCATCTTTAAAGGCAGATTAGCAAATCATCCCAATGTCTAATCAAGATCAATAAGGGTTAAGCTCCCTCCTCCTCCCCCTGACAGAACCAACAAAACTTCCCTTGAGACAGGTTGTTTCAGAAACTCCCTTACTGAGGTTTCTTCTTTTTTCCAGGGTCCTAATACAACTAAATTAGTAAGTAAGTGCAGATCAGGAGCACATTTTGAAGCAAATCTCCCAGTTGTCCCTATTCACTATGTTTTGCATTGCATTACAGAGCAGGCTCAAGGAGCATCCTTGAGGAGCATCCCCTTGAGGATGAAACTAAACTGCACCACATGGAGCACACCTAATTCATCCCAGGGTACCCAACTAGCACTAGTTCAAAGAAACAAAACCTCTGAAATGCATATAATTTAGATCTTTCTTCCTTAGCTATTTTCCTCTACTGGTTTACTTTTATTCATTGACACTACTTACCAATGTAGACGTAAGCACCGTGATCCAAGACCAGACTAAATAGACCACAAGATCGTGTAGACACTGGTACAGCAAGTGCTGTGGGAAAAGCTCTGTGAATATCTGACAGCCTCATCTCACTGGCATTTTTGAAAAAAAAATGAAAGAGGACTTGTCTGGACATAAAATTTTATATGAAAGGAATCAAAACATGTCTTTCTAGTTTTTCACAGTTTTAGCTGTTAAAGACAAGCAACAAGGAAGAATGTTTTAAAAATAAATCTATTTGGAGTAAAGGAACTTAAAATTTCCATTTTGGAAAAGCGTGGATGAAATTTTGTCTTTCAGCTGTTTCTTCTTTTTTTGTGTATGTGAGTTTTGTTTAGGTGGTTTGGTGGTTTTTTTTCAGTTTTG
This sequence comes from Aramus guarauna, assembly GCA_013400195.1. NCBI lineage: Eukaryota > Metazoa > Chordata > Aves > Gruiformes > Aramidae > Aramus > Aramus guarauna. The sequence goes on from VXBL01003188.1 coordinate 1,076,635, forward strand.
ATGCATTTTGGTTGTTCAATCTTTTCTTAATCATAAACATCTTTTTCTTCAACATTACATATCAGATACTTCATTTCAACTCATGGAGAAATTACTTGCATTTTGTTTCTTATGAGTTCTGGGAGCAGATTAATGTGGAAACCACCAAATCCACCAGTTCTTAGTTTTGTTTGTTTGGTTTTTGTTCTTTAGTTTTGTTTTTTTAAATGCTGAGCAAGTTTGTGTTTTGTTGGATTTTGTTTCTCTTAAAGTTTTGTTTTTTCTTAAGAAATATATAGCTCAGCATAAGCTGAGATGTATGCATTGTGATTGCACTGGTGTGTAGTACATGGCTGTGATCTCCTAACCCACTTAGTGTTCATGTTGCAGATATATCTGCTCATTTTTATGAAAAAGTGAGCATATGCCCTGATCCACTAACAAAATCTACATTAAGTGATTGCACTGTCCCCATAGAGTTCAATCCCATTCCTGGATGGAAGCCACATTTGAAAAACCTGCTGCAGCTATTGATGGCCTCCTTGTTTTCCTCACAGCATCCTTCTAATTACCATCTGGCAACTAGAAGGACTAGAATAAAAATATTTTCACATTTGTGTCATTGATTTCTGTACTTTTGGCTTAATATGTGTACACTTGTGTTTTGAGAATGCTCTTAGCTGTCTTTATAACAGCTTATCTGAACAGTGCTGTAGGGACATAGCAGAATCCAGAGAACAAATAGGTTTTGATGTTTGTTGTTCTGAGGTTTCAGTATTAGCAGCCAATTGAGATGACTTGGAGGTATTTCTGTAGTTAGCTGTAATTTTAATACTTGTAGGAATTAGAGGGAGGAGGAGGTTAAAAAAAAAAAAAGTCAGATCTTTTTCTACCAGCATCATCTAGCTCTGTGTTCTGTGGATCAGATGCTGCCCTTCATGCAGAAGAGACTGGAAGTCTTCCCTTGGAAATTGTCATTAATTCCTTAGAGGGGGTGAAGAATTTTACTCCACCTACAGAAAGAGGCAGGAGGACTTACCTTCACCATGCTTATGTGGTGAGCCAAGCGATCTCATTTAGGACACGTTAACAGGCAGATTTCCAAATACCAGTCCAGATGTTGGAGTGGCCAAACATGTTCCTACCACTGAAATCTCACCCACAGCTCGTTACACACTGTGTGCATTTGTCTGGCAAATCAAGAAAGCTCATCTCTTTGAGGTCCAGCAGACCCAGTTCTTACTGTATTCAAGTTTTCAGAAAGATCTGTTGGAAAAAAAGGTCATTCATAAAAAAGTTAATTTTTCTCATTTTTTGATGTAAGTGGACAAAACAGACACTCAGCTAAAATGTTAACAAATATTGTAAGTCTCAGCCTTTTCTCCTGTCTCTCAAAAGGAGAAATAAAAACAGGTAAGGGGTTGTCACAAATGTTGGGTTTTCTTGAATTTGTAATTGGATATTCTGTACAAGAAGGAGGTAGTCATAAAAAAACATGATATAAGAATGGTGGTACTGTATAACAGGACTAGGTCAGACCAAAAGTACATCTGGCCCAATATCCTGTCTTTCCCAGTGGCCGGGAGCAGATTCCTATTTGTGGGAAGTAATGAAAGAATATAAGAACAGGACCACCTCACGAGGAGAATTCCCCTAGTAGTTCTTCTCTTTAGCCCTTCAGTTCCCTCCAAAGTAACCAGTTTAGCTCAAACTCAAGCCTGAGTTTGTATCTTTGTTTAATAGGCTAGAAAGCCAACAGTGTCCTGGGCCATATAAAAAGAAGCGTGACCAGCAGGCTGAGGGAGGTGATTCTGCCCCTCTACTCTCGTGAGACCCCACCTGGAGTACTGCATCCAACTCTGGGGACCCCAGTACAAGAGAGACGTGGAGCTGTTGGAGCGAGTCCAGAGGAGGGCCACGGAGTTGATCAGAGGGCTGGAGCAGCTCTCCTATGAGGACAGGCTGGGAGAGTTGGGGTTGTTCAGCCTGGAGAAGAGAAGGCTCTGAGGAGATCTAACTGCGGCCTTCCAGTACCTGAAGGGGCCTACAGGAAAGCTGGAGAGGGACTGTTTATCAGTGAGTGTAGTGACAAGGGGTAATTAGTTTAAGCTGAAGGAGGATAGATTTAGATTAGATATTAGGAAGAAATTCTGTACTGTGAGGTTGATGAGACAGTGGAACAGGTTGCCCAGAGAAGCTGTGGATGCCCCATCCCTGGAAGTGTTCCAGGCCAGGTTGGATGGGGCTTTGGGCAACCTGGTCTAGTGGAGGGTGTCCCTGCCCTTGGCAGGAGGGGTTGGAAATAAATGATCTTTGAGGTCCCTTCCAACCCAAACCATTCTGGAATTCTAGGCTACGTCTAATTACAAACAGAGGAAAGGTTGTCCTCAGTGTGCTGCCTTAAATAATGAGCATCATGAATTGGGACCTTCCTTAATTCATCAGAATTCTGAGTAAAATTATAGTAAGATTAAAGAGCAGCAACATTCAATTTCATGTATTTTTTTTATATGAACATTTATATTTTGCTTAAATGCCTATCTTTGCACCCTGGAGGGTTTTTAGGCTTGTAGTATTAGCAAAGTGTTATACAAAAGTTGTTTTCTCCCACAAAATTTCATTTATCTTTATGGTTACCATTTCCTAAGTATTTTTAAAATCTGCACCCTTAGAATTTAATAAAAATTAAAAACATGTATCTACACCACACTTAGTTTTCCAGTAATTCTTTCTCAGCAGACACATCCCAGATCTTATTTCCTATCTGAAAGCTAGCCAATGTCTTGTAGCATGTCAATCTTTCTCCATCTTTTGTAATTGGTATGATCTCAACACTAAGTATGGTACTAAAAGAAACTTTATACACAGCTGGGAACCTCTAGTCTATAAATAAAAGCAGTTCTTGGAACCAAACCTGTGCTGATTTATATGGTTGTTGATTTGGGTTTTCTTTTTTGGAAAACATAAGTAGTAATTTTTGGAATACTGCAAAAATATTCATAAAACCAAATATAAAAGTTATCAATAGGGAACTAACTGGCATTTCTGAGACTATTGTATGTATCATCTGGAATTTCTATATTTACCAGAGTTTCATGTTAAAATTCTAAAACCAAATACTATTTCTGACTCTCTTTATGTAAGTAAAAGCTGTACATGAAAAAATTTAAAATTCAGTGTTAGAAACGAAGGGATGATCTGTCATCAGAGAGCCATAGATGAGAGTAGCCTAAAGATTAGAAAATACATGCATTGTAGAGTTTGAAATACTATCCAGATTGAGGTCTGAAATGTCTAAATTATTTTTGTTTGCTGCTCTTAGCAGGCCGAGCTCACTGACTAGATTCCTTTATATTCTGATCTAGACTGAATTTTCCTAAAGCAAACCCAGTTGCGGAAGAACTATAAGCTGTTTTCTCAGAGCTCTCTAGGAAGCCGTGGGCCATGGGGGCCAGGACAGGGCAAGACAACTGGCCTTTGCTTAGGTACATGGATGGGGAGTTGTGCCCCCATATGGTGTGGGGATCTGGACAATCGATGAACAATTCCTTTTTGTTTCCATAACTAAAACACAGTCTGAGGCAACGCTCAATGCTACATACATCTGAAGTAACACAATGACAACCCTGGTCTTAACTCCAGAATTAACTTACATGTCTTTCAACTCTGTGGCTTGGCATGCACCAAACTGTACTGATCTACATGGCCAAATTTCATCCATGTCCCACATACTCCATCATTTCAAGTTTAAAGGCAGATCCTGGTCTGTATCTTAGTGTCAATATGCTCCTGGTATTAGAAGGATATTTAATTTGTTTATGAATTATTTATAGCCATTATATTTCTCATTGGTAATTTAGTTATTATTTCTTTAACTAGTAGAGATTAAGTTGTTTGGTGGTTGTTTGGTTTTTTTTAATTGATGTAGTTGATAACCTTATGTCTAAATGCTGTGAAGTGATCTGCATGCTGGCAGTATATATACTTTAATTGCTGTCATATTACTGTTTTTTTTATTTATTTATTTTTCTGAGAAACTTCCATTTTAGCTAAAAGATCTAAAGAACATTTCATATAAACATTTTCTCCTCCAGGACTAAGGACCAGCACATTCTGTATATGTCTTCTAAAGTTTTGGGATTGGGTGGATGTGGGACCTTTTCATTCTTACCACTTTTCAGAGCCTATATGGCTACTGACAAAACCACAAGGAACAGACCACAATTCCTTCTGTTGTGTAAAATCCTGAGGACATCTATAGTCATTCGCAGACTCCAGTTCCTTTGTATCAAGCTCATATTAAATTTCAGTAACATTGATGTAACAGATTTTTGTATTGTGGTGTTTTGTTGAGGAGCTGCTGCCTTTGATTAATGAATAATATGTTTCATAAAACCAAGGAAGTTAAGAAAGCGTACTTTTGTAATGTCTATCGGTTAGGGAAGTGTGGCATCTTAGCTTTTTTTTTCGTTGGCATAAAGAATTAGACTGTCCACATGATATTAGAAAAATAAAGCACGGATATGAGCTTGTAGTTCACAGAAGTGAGAATGACTACCTCTTTGTCAAAGAAAGCTCCTTATGTCTGTCAAGAGACAACTTAATAAATTCTAACCTTAGTACTGTAGATACATAATTGTTCTGAAGATCTTTCTACTTCGTACTGTTCTCTTCAATGGAAATAAAAGCGGTAGCTTAGAATTTCTTACTTTATCTAATTAGGATTTCTCAGTTGCTGCTCATAAATGTAGTATTTGGTACATGCTTCAGTATCCAAATATACGTAAATAAATCCAGCTGCTCTGAATAACTGATTATCCTGTAAGTAATTTAATTTATAGCTATTTGTGTACCAGTATTACCTGTACTCTGAAGTTGTAAGCCTATTCTCATTTGCTATCTAAATAGAATATCTCTGGTGCTTACTTATTTTGTCAAAATACCCCTTTTGCAGAAAGATTCCTGCTATGTAAAATACAAATTATAGAAGGAATTTTCTCTCCTGAAAATATATTTAATTCTTTTTTTTTTCTCCCCCTGGTCTTTCTTGAAAAACCACAGAAATTTTCATCTTTGAGGCAAAGTAACTTCTAAATTTGATTCCATAAGGACAGTATTAAAGCTATAAATATATTAAAGCTATAAATTTATTTGGCCCAAATTGTGTTTTTTGGAATGTAAGTTTATCCTTTTGGAAGCCTCGATCTTTCACTGGATGTACCCATGCAGTTCTTGCTGTATTCAAAACTTACAATTTTGAGCTGAATGAAGGCTGTGTTTTGTATAGGTTGATTGCTCAGTCATCATATATGATGATTTATATTGTCATGTAAATTACCATTATCAAATAACATATTTCTTCTAATGATTTTGCAATCTGCTTTAATGCAGCACAGCTAAGGTTAATGACACTAAATAAAATGACACCAGGAAGGAATCTGTCTAAAGTAATCCAATAATTCCCTATTGTTTGGGAAGTCTGAATTTATTTTGAGTAATCGGTGGTTTCTACAAGAAAACAGTGATAATTATATTTATGTCTCCCAAGTATTTTCTCAGGAAACAGACAAACAGCCTTGCCTGGTTTGTTTTAACAACAAACACAGCACCACTCTAAGTATTTTCGTACTGCTTCTGAAGATGAAACGGATTACTAATGGAATGAAATGTGTTACTGAAAGAGCAAATTTTTAGGGTATTTTGCAAAAGAGAAAATAAAGGTAGAGTTTGCACAAACTTTATAGATTCTGTAGAAATGTTAAACGTGTACATATCCAAATGCAAAACAAACAGGGCCTTGTCATTTTATGCTGTGTAGGATGAAAACTGACAGCAGCACCACATATTCAGCTAGGTGTGCATCTTAAAATCATGAGCTTCAGTGGGTTGAGAACTAATCTGGAAAGCAGATTAATATTATTGAAGCCACAGATAAATTAGCACAACATTTTTTTTTTTTTTTTAATGGGATATTTGGCACAATGTTAACTAGTGAAAACTACTCTCTAGACATTCAAATAAAATGTACATTTGCCCAGATATTTACAGGATTGTATACTGGTCTCCGTAACAGCAGTACTGAAGTAACAATATTTTAAGATTTTGCGTTTTGCAAGATGGACTCCACTGGCCATCCTCCACATAATGGTTATCCAGTTGTTTGGTTAAGAAATAGACAGAACTGATCTTAAGTTTAATTTGTGTGGTTCTCCTCAGCTGTCCATCCCTCAGTCTGTCAAGTGGTTTGGAGCGCTGCAGCATATAAAATTAATAGATGGTTGCAGATAGAGCATTCTAAGCAGGAGACTTGACATGTAAACTTTAAACCATTTTTTTATCCCTTTTTGGTTTTAATTTTCTGATTTTAAGCTCTGATACAAAATTAATAATGGACTATAATGACCAGTTTGTCATAGTGTCTTGCTAATAATGATCACCAAGATATTTGTTTCATTGTTAAATGTGTATTTACTTATCATTTAAATATTCTGTAGAGGTTTACAAATAACTTTTTTCATAGATAGGTATGCAGTAACTGTATAATCTAGAAAAGGCCTTTGTTATACACTACAATTATAACCTCGTTTCTCAGTGTTTGATATTTCATTGAGTCACATGTGAAGCTGGAAACTGCTAGAAAAAAGTTCAGTATTTTCAGCAATTATTCATTGACAATGATGAGGCTAAGGGATACAATCATGTATAAAGGTCAGTAAATTACTAATTCTTTCTGGAAATAGCTGTGTGGTTTTAACAGCATTATAATGCATGTAGAAAAATTTCCATGGTTAACATCAACAGAAGACAATACTACACACAGTGTCGGCATAAGAATTTTATGCCTTTATACTGAACAAGAAAAATAAAACCAGCAACAACAATTGAATATACAGTGGTTTTACTTTTGTGTTTGCAATCCATTCTTTTACAAGTAACGTACAGGCTGATGAAGAGTTCAGTTTTCTTATCCATTCCCTTTAGACATAGCCATGGTAATAATTTTATTAAAGTATATTTTTGTCTCCTGGAACTGAATAGCACTGTTGAAATATACCTGTCTGAACTGGATTTGACCTAATGGTTCATAAGACTTTCAGCTGAGCATTTCCTGTACTTGTTAAATTCTTTTGGTACTCAGGTAGTTTTTTTAGATTAATTCCTAGAAAGAAGTCCAGTGCCATGGTTTCTTACTGCAAGCACTCCCAGAAGTTGGGCAGAGGACTCTGTTTCTCCATTCACCCACTGCAAACTTAAGTGTTATTGTAATGAGAGAGAATGATAAGCTCCTGGATGTTACTGAATGCTCTTATGCATCTAACCACAGACACAGGGTTTAGGAACTGGATCAACAGCTTTCATGTTCTTAGATTCCACTTTGAATAGGTGGAAAAAATAAAATAATAAACAGTAAATATAAATATGGAGACACAACAACAAATCAGTAGAGGACAAGAGGAAATGGTCTCATGTTGCACTAGGGGAGGTTTAGAGTAGATGTTAGGAAAACTTTCTTCATTAGCAGGGTTGTCAAGCACTGGAACTGCCTGTCCAGGGAAGTGGTTGAGTCACCATTCCTGGAAGTATTTACAAAAAAATATATGTGTGGTACTTAAAGACATGGCTTAGTGGTGGACTTGGCAGTGTTAGGTTAACTCGATTTTAAAGGTCTTTTCCAACCTAAATGATTCTATGATTCTAGGTCTAACAGGTTATGCTGAACAGACAAAGCCATTGAGATAGTGTGTTGTTCCACAGGTCTGAAAGCAATTAGGAAGGATGAATCCAAACAGCTTGCAAAAGTTTGGAACAAATGGACTGCATCCTAAACTGCTGTAAATTGAGATATCTCCCCTGAGTTTAGTGCAGCTATTTTGATCCTATCACAAGAACATAACAGCAACAAAACGTGACTTTTCAAGTAAATGTACTCCAACGTCCTTCCAAGAACATTCTTACAAATGAAATTTAAGAATAGAATTGTCTTCCTTGAGAGCTGAAGACTGTTGAAGAACCTGACTGCATATTGTCTACTCATACCCAATATTTAATGGCACTACCCTTACTATTTACCATATGTAAGCATGTATCCTGCTTTATCAGTGCCTGTCAGCTCTATAAAAATAAAATATACCACCCCCATCCATGTGAACATTTTTAACTCATCTTGTAACTACAATACCTTTGTACAGTACTTGAAAACAGAGGGCAGTTACTTACATCTTTGTACTTTACTTTTGGTTGAAATGTGTGGTCTTTAAAACAAAAATTGTCTTCACAAGGGCTTGATTTAAAATTTCATAATTGCTTGAAAGACATCCTCAGAATAGAAGATACTGGGTCTTCACAACAGGAAATGTAAGATATAGTTCAGCAATACACGGCTTTCTGAGTTTCTTGCCAAGTTATGACAGATACACTGATTGATTGCTAAAAGGTAGAAGCAAGGCCAAAATCTGCATAGCATATTCCAGGGAGACTGGAACCACTCATTCTTTGATTAGCTCTTGAAACTGCGGTTTAACTTCAGTTTACATCACTGTGTAACAGTACCAACCAAATAGCTTTGCAATGTCTTGCTGAACTTTAGTGTTCCTTATCTAGAAATCTGAAGTTGTAGACTGCAGTAATTGTAGTCTTACAGGTTTGTGTGTGGGGGGGCCAACAGAAGAAAAGGTATGTTCATCAACCAGCACATCCACTAACAGGTACACTTGAGAGCTAATTTGAGGAAAGATTCATTGCCCTTAGGACATTTAATTGCATCCACCTTTGGATTTCTAAAATGCTTTCCCCTACTAAAATAGAGTAGCCTGAAAGGATTTCCTATGTAGGTTGACGGTGTTTAAAATACTACCAATATTTGAAGCTTGTAAAGGAGTGAGATTTGCTTGGAGTAATGGCTAACGATCCATGCCAGGGAAAATGTAAGCAACTCTGACAAATACACTGTAAATAGTCTAATATTGAATAAACAAATTCCTTCTTTTGATCATTCAAACCTGAATTTGAATGATTAAAAAGTCCTAAACAGGAAATAGAATAAACAGCACTAAAAATTGGTAATCTGCATGAGGATAATCATCTACTCATTTTAGAAGTAATTTCATTCTTTCAATCAATGTTAATCCTCATTTTGGTGCCTATGCCTGCCTCAGGAGCAGCTTTGAATTTCAGGGTTTATCTTTTGTGGAAACATTAATATCTTAAAATAGAAAACAAAATGGCCTTAACTTTGTTCTTTCCCTTTGATGGCTTAATGATAATCTTTGTTAACATGTCACTGAGAACAGGAAGGTATATAAGCACATGCAAGATGAAAGACATTTAAACAATGATCTAAATGTTCCTAAGTTATTGAGAAGTTTAGGTGCTCTGACAATTAGAATTCAATATGTAATTAGCAAATTACAAATGAACAATTTATTTGGAATTGTTTTTATTTCGTATCTTTTTTAAATGCTACATTATTTCTCAGTGATACACCAGATATTGTTGTTTCTCCTAGTGAGTTTGAGTCCTGAAAAGTGTTTGTCTAAAGGTTAATGAGGATATTTCTCAAGTAGTTCCAATTATAGCCTGTTCATAAAGTCTTGGCATTAAGAAGTTTTGCACATAGATGTAACCTTAACATACTCAAATGAGTGTCATTTTGCTGAAATAACCATTTGTAAATTTATTGTAACTGTGAAATTGTAAAGAGCCTTTTTTAGACTTCATGCAATGCATTTATACCGTAGTCCAGTGCACTGGGACCTAGCAAGGATAGAGGAAACGTGCTCACGTCCCTGAACAGAACAAGTACAAGAAATCTGGGTTTCTCTCACCTGGCTACTGCCGCCAGCCTCTCTGTTATGCCAGTCTGTGTATGCCTGACGAATGCTTCTCTTTCCTTTTCTTTCCCTTGCTCTCTCGTGTTTTATCCATAATGATTTCATTAAATCCAAAACTTCTTAATGAACTCTCTTGGCATGAATAAAATAATACATTTGACACAGTTTGAAATGTGAAAGTATGAAATTCTTCATGAAATCTGGTAATTCTACTGTGTGTGTGGGGGGAGCAAATGTTGAAACTTTGAAAATAGTTAAAACAATAGAGCTGTCTACCTCTGTCTTGCTTTACTTTCAGCAGTTTCCAGGTGTATTTAAACAAAATAGCTGGGTTTTTTTTCTTATACTTCAGTCATTGGAGTAAATATTTCAAGCTTAACTATGCGCATTAGGAAAAAAAAAGGAAGATGTCAGCAAAAGCTTCCATGTTTGTCTGCGAGGCACATGGCAACTTGTATTGCTTAAGACAAATGAAAGTAAGACATCAGGTCATCAGGTGCTCTTCTTTTCTTTTTTTTTTTTTCTTCAACAGGATTGTTTTTTAAACATGAAAACAGACTGGGTCAGTCCACAAACCCTGGTGATTCTGGTTCACTGAAGAAGTTTCAATTTTGCATGCAATAAGCCATAGCTATATTGTGTGTTAATGATTTTGTATAAACCAGCTGCATGGTTTGGACAAATTCTCATTGATTTATGTAGGAAGTTGACTGAATAAAAGCTGAGTTATGGAAAAGCCCTACCAACCTGTGTAATTTTAGGTCTAGAAAGAACAGGCACATCTTCAGATAAATAAAAAGCAGCTGGAAATATCCACATCTGCTTTCTACTAAAATTGATGTACAGCTAAAATGGAAATTGCTTGAATACTTTGATAATTTTTGTTTTGTTTTGGTAGTTCATTTTACATAGCATCATATAAATAGCATATTATTAGTTTCTCTTTCCATAATATGTTATGGAGCTTATACTAGTATGAAAAAAAATAGTTTATATTTATGGATAAATAACATTACAGATATGATATTTTTGTACATTATAATAATTTTATAATTGTTTTAGAAATAAAATATAATAATAGAATATTATAATTCTTCATCTAACTTTACCTAAATAGAAATTAGAGTTATCTGAATACCTGATTTATATGGCCTTGCTTTGAGCCATATGGTTTTCTGAGCAGTGTCCTGGTTTTGGCTGGGATAGTTTATTTTCTTCCTAGTAGCTGGTATAGTGATGTGTTTTAGATTTCTTATGAGAATAATGTTGATAACACACTGGTGTTTTAGTTGTTGCTAGGTCCTTTTTACGCTAAGTCAAGGACTTTTCAGCTTCTCATGCCCTGCCAGCACGAAGGCAGGAAGTGCGCGAGAAGCTGGGAGGGGGGCACAGCCAGGGCAGCTGATGCAGACTGGCCAAAGGGATATTCCATACCACACGACCTCATACTCTATGTATAACTGGGAGGAGTTGGCTGGAGGGCAGTGATCACTGCTTGGGGACTGGCTGGGCATTGGTCAGCAGATGCTGAGCTATTGTTGTTCCCATGCATTACTTGCTTTTCTTGGGTTTTATTTCTCTCTCTCTTTATTATTTTCCTTTTCAATCTATTATTAATAATAATAATATTATTGATGTTATTCTTATTTTCAATTATTAAACTGTTCTGATCTCTACTCATGAGTTTTCTTAGTTTTACCCTTCCAATTCTCTCCCCTGTCCCACTGTGGGGAGAGGAGAGTGAGTAAATGGCTCTGTGGTGCTTAGCTGCCGGCTGGGGTTAAACCATGACACAGAGGAACCAACAAAAAAACCCCAATCTATTTGTTTGATTTAAACTCAGAAATAGAAAGGAGCTAATTGCTAACATTCTAGCATAGTCAGGCTGACTGCAAATGAAGTGCCTTTTATCACTGCACGTGAAGTACAGCAGTGCTTTTAACTCGTCTCATTAGTGAAATACCTTGTTTCTCGTTACACCTCCATTCCTATTTCCTGTTTTCAGTTTTTTTCATTGTCCAAGATGTAACAGAATTACTAAGATTTTCAGACTTAGATGTTCTGAGTTCACATGTTCTTTGTTTTTCCTTTTCACCGTAATATACTGCTATATGCTTTTTTTATTTTTATCATTATAAAGTTTTATTAAAGCAGCTTAGAGCAAGTATTCAAACTCCAGTTATTCTCCACCTTTCTGTAGATGTGATAGCAAGAACAGATATACAGGAGACAGTCTGTCCCCAGTTTTCTTAGACAGGAAATGGACAGACATTGTCTATAATGTCCTTCTTTTCTCTTTTTTAGATATTCATCAAGTGTTAGAATATTTGAAGCAAGTTTTCTTTGTGAAACTGTTTCACAGAGCTGACCATGTCCTAATAATTTCATAACTTTTAAATATGTCTTCACTTACATAGATTTTTTTTNACTGTTTGCCTTTTTTTTCTTTTATTATTTTTTTTTTTTTTTTTTTTTTGGTCTTATTCTTGTGACTACCTTGGGGGGGGGAGAAAGAAGAAAAAAAAACAAAAACCAAAACTATTGTATTGAAATCAAAACTTCCAGATGGAATATTAAGTGAAGGTTAGCTGAAGAAAAATAATTAGAAAAACAAAAATAATTAAGATTCTGTCTTGAAATATCGGGGGGGGGGGGCTTTGGAACAAGGAATTTCAATTTTTATTCATT
>VXBL01003188.1:1098028-1127345 GCA_013400195.1 Aramus guarauna
GGGGGGGAAGAAGTTTGGGAAAAAATTATCCTAACTCAAGACCAAAGATAATAGTACCAGTTTTCTGGGTTGCCATGTCCTATGGGATGGCCTTTTCTCATTTCATGTCTTCTTTTCAAGATGTTTCCAGTCAAGGGAGTGGGAGAAAGGTGGTGTAAAGAATCTGCCTACTATGTTATTCTTCTGTTCTCTGGAGGCAGAGAGCAGAAATTATTTGGGGCGAGGATTGAAAGGGCAATGAAATTTCCATATAGCAGACCTCCATTTTGAAAAAGGAAAAACCCCCTAACCCTAAATTCCAGAAAAGAAGCAAGAAAAACCTATGCAAAAAAGAAGAGTCCAAACCTTTACATCTTAGATTACTTTTATATGTTCCAATGAAATAAGAAATTTATATTATGTTGAAATCAAGACTGCATAATATCTTTCAAACTACTAAATTTTGAAGACCAGCAGACTCACAGATCAGAATTGCTAGATATCATGGTTCTGATTTTCTTCTAAAAAATTCTATGATAGAAAAGCTTTTTGGCTTCAAACCTCTTCTCTTCCTCGTGGGCAGTTAAAATTTGATGGCTGTTGTCACTCTGGAACAATGCTATGGTGAAAGTGATGGGTTATCATAACAGCTAATAAGAATTTAATGCTGTTCATCAATATATTAAAATGCCATTACCAAAATTATAGTGTAGTATAATTATACTATAAATACTTGAAAAAAAATTGTATTTCTGGTTTATTGAGTATTCACGAATGCCAAATAGTACAAAAATATAAAGTTGGATATTTAAAATTGTTTTTTAGATTGGTTTTGATTTGATAATTAAATTGGGTGTAAATAACAGAGATCTTAAGTAAGCCTGGATAACTGTGGATCAGTTTGGATCCTGTCATTTCCCTTTTCTCATCCTGGAGGAAGACGCTTAGCAGATCTGAGGCTCAGCACTGGAAATGAACCAAATACAAATGCAACCAAGCTAAACCCCACTGTAATCACTCGTTGGCTACAAGTAAAAGCCCTTCTTTGTATGATGATGAGCACTAGTAAGGCAGCTACTTTTAGAGGAGGAATGAAAACAGCATGGAGTTGCTTTACTTTGTCAATATGCCTTAATTCATTGTTAGAAAACAGCAAAGTTTGGGATCATATCTTAGGAACCAATAATATTTTGACAAGCAAGACGTTGGATGTGTCTGAATAACTTGCCAACTTTATATGTATGCATATATATATGCATATATATGTATGCATATATATATGCATATATATGTATACATATGTGTCTTATGCAGTGAGAACTTATAACTGCTGGACAGTATCACAATTTTTGTAACATGTTAAATGTCTTTTAAAGAAATTATATTAATAACTTTAACAGTTTTACATGTTTTCACTGACAGTAAACTATAACGAGCACATCTGACGTGTCTGAATCTATAAAGGAGAAAAGAAAATAGCTTGCTAAAGGGGTAATGACACTGATTGCCACAGGAAAGGAAATTCTTATCGAGTCACAAGAATAACTTCAGGTACATGGCTTGATTAACGCCTTGTGTGGTTTTTCTTCTAGCAGAAATCACAGACTTTTTGCAGTGTATAATTTGTATTTACTGTACGTTATAGACTATTTCTTTACATGCATAAGCAACAAAAAAAAATTTTTAAAAAATCTGTTTTAGTATTTCTGCTTTCTATTTCTACTTTGGTCCTCTGCAAGATCCTGTAATATGAGGCACAATGAATGAATGTTCTTCTTCTTCATGATACTGTTGATTTTCTTATGGCTCTAAATCCTCTCTTTAACAGGCAGGAAATCTTAGCCTATCCCACGGCTCCTCAGACAGAAGCTATACCATACTTTTCATTGTCTTTATTGTTTTTTTGCCATATCTTTTCCTGCTCCATTTCTCTTTCCAAGATGAAATGACCACAACTACATACAGTTTTCAGTTCATGGCATAATGAGAACTTAGGAAATATTATTATGCCACTTTATGCTCAGTTTCTCTTTTGCCTACTGTCCTACACACATTCTAATTTTCACTGTACTTGAAATTCAGTTCCAGATTACCAGTCACCGTGATTCTTAGTTTGGGGCTTTTTTCCTGGTTGGTAGCAGATATCATAGAGGCTTTTATTATGCATTTATAGTTAAAATTATTTTTTATAACTGCATACCATTATATATATTGACATATATATATATGCAATTTTATCTCCTAGCTCTCCACTGCAATTGAGTCCTTCTGTATCATTAACACACTTTGTCATCTCACTGCTTTTCTCCTGAATAACCTGAAAAGCACAGATTCTAATAGCTGCCTTTGAAAATCTATTAATAATCTCCCTCTTAATAAATAAATAAATCCTCATATATTCTAACTTTTGGGTTTCTGTTTTCTTTTTATTTATTTTCATTCTTCCTAAGATTTTCAGCCAGTTTACTGCATGTGGAGATCAGACATGCAAGTACATAGTTCAGGACCAAGTGGTCTTTATTTGATTTTAAAACCTGCTTTTGGTGCATCTCACCATTGCTCGCAGCACCCCAAGGCTGAGTGTGCAGAGCAATTCCCCCTGTTCCTCCAACCTTCTTGTGCAGAGAATACCATCCATAAGGCTTAGTAAGGAGATGGGAATTCGTAGGCCAAAAATCCCTCTGCTTCCTCTTCATGATCAGAGAGACAAAGATTGGAAAAAGAGTCTCTTTCTTACCCTAGAAAGGCTGCACTTCAAACACCTGTTGCAAGCCCTGGTCAGGATCCCTTCTGTCTCTGTACATCTCTCTTCTCAAGTAAAACGTGTCTATGACTCCATGGCTCTCGGTAGACAGGAGAGTAACTCTGGGTTTCTGTCAGGGCTACAACTTCAGTAATTTCTCATTTGAGTATTGTTATTCAATTCTACCAGTTCATTCCTGATCACTTTATTTTCTTGTCCTGAAACTTCTAATTGACGTTTCAGGACAAGTCAGTTCCTCAGGCTTATCTGAGGGTTGTTATCTGTTGCCATTTTTTTGTGTTTGATCTACAGCTGGCCAGCAATTGGTGGTGCATTGAAACAGTCTATTTTTAAAATCCTATATTATAAGAAATGTGCTGGTAGGAATGTTTGTATGTTGCACTTAGTACCTACCTCTGTAATAAATACTGATACCAAAGCCACAGTGTTCAAAGCAGTGCACGTTTCTCGTGTGTATTGAAGGCACAAGGCAATATCATTCCAACACTAGTGTTCGAGAGTGTTTCATAAGGTTTTCTTAATACCACCTATTATTTTAACGTATGTTACCAGAAAATGAGGCCCAAGAATAATTCCAGAAAGCACTTTTGATTATGGTTCCTATGGTAGAATGTCACACTCTCGTGTTGCATAGAAATATTTCAATAAAACAAGAAACATCGTTTTCTGTAAAATTAAATGGCTATATTTTGTACATAGCTGTTATTCATTCTCCCTCTCTTAGAAAACTGTGAGGATTGGCGCTTGTATTAGAATATCACCAAAAACTTAGCCTATGACTTTTAGTAATCCTAAATAATGCAATGTGTCATGCAGTCCTTTGCCACCTAAGACTGTATTATAAATACATTCAGAAACTCTCCCTATCTGTCTGGCTTTGTATGACCAGAGTATTAAATTGCTGAAAAATTTCCATTTGGATAGTTACAGCTGAGTCAAACTGTTAGCAAAATTTGTATTATCTCACAGGTGAAAGCAATTTCCATTGAGAGACAAACTATGACCTTAAATGTTATGTATCCAACAATGCTGTTAATATTACTTTCTCAGAATCAAAATTCATCAACAAAGTATAAGGAAAGAGAGGGGTTAGGATTTTTATTTTTTGTCATTCACTTCACTTTTAATACTTTTTGTCTTGAAAGGCTTGCAGAATGAAGTAAAGGAGAAAAATTTTAGGTGAGCAGTGTCTAGTAAGCTGTACTCTCCATAGTTATATGGATTGCATTGAGTCCTTTAAAAATAATTTTTAAAGCAGAATGATCTATACATTGTACCCGAGTCAGTTTTAATATTCCTGTTTGTCATAGCATAGGCAGGACTTCCTTAGATTTTCTTGAAAAATGGGAAT
Organism: Aramus guarauna; assembly: GCA_013400195.1. Taxonomy (NCBI): domain Eukaryota; kingdom Metazoa; phylum Chordata; class Aves; order Gruiformes; family Aramidae; genus Aramus; species Aramus guarauna. The sequence goes on from VXBL01003188.1 coordinate 1,102,123, forward strand.
ATCAGGTACGCTCTGCATACTTTCTCAGAAGCCCCAAATCGTCTGTTGGAGCCAGCAGGACTTGGGCTATGCATTTCAGTCAAGTATTAATTCCTTACCACCTTGCACTGCTGCACAAAGACTGCACTTCTATTTCTGTCCACCAATTCATAGCTGAAAACAAACAGGAAGAGATATCCTCAAAGAAAATTTCAACAATGTAAAAAAGAAACTATTGCGCTATGTTTGTGTTTATCTGTACCAAAATCAGCAACAGCTATATTACTGGTCTGTGCTGACATTTATAATATATAAATTCATCGCATGCATACATATACAAACCTTACCTTTAAAATGTATATGAAAGTTTTCAACTGTTTTATGATTTCATTCTGAAGACATACTTGTATTAAAAATACTATGGTTTTTCTGATTTTTAGAATAAATATTTTCAAAATAGATACTCATTTGAACAGTTTTTAATATTGGATCCCCCATTATTATCTTTTATAGAGAAAATAAATTAGGGAGAGTGCATCTGGTATTCACTAGATTAAGACCCTGCAACAAATAATCCTTATATTTCTATTCTAGGACATCAGGGTTTAGAATGGTCTATACCTATGCATCATAAAGGCTCTTTATATAGAAACTGCAGACAAGGTGAGCCTCCACATCAGTAAAATCCGAAAGGTGGTATATGTCCAGGAAATAAGGAAGGACTGTAAATTCTGAAACAGGAGATACTTTAAAATAACTAGTTGTTCAAAGACCTAGAGGCTTATGGTTTATCTCAAATTATTTGTAAACAACATTCTGTCTAGAGCTTGGTATGGAGTAACTGGAAGAGCTGAATGTAAGCCAGACCAGGAAGATGTAAGATTAGTTTATAGGAAACAGACCCTGTTCACTCAGACTTCCTTAAACAAAGTTTGCTGACTGGGGTCACAGCCCAACGAAGATAAAATGATGATAACAAAATAAATATTTCTGCTTGATCTCTGTTGCTTATGTACGCCTGCTATGTAAAAAATGTACTGAAACAGTCTTTCATCTCTGTATAAGTTCATAAGTCTAACGCTTTGCCTTATTTTTTCGCAGAAAAGATTTGCATCCCATGTAAATCGTTAGCAAAAGCTGAATTCCACTGGCAGGATGGTAGGGGCTGTACTGCCTGGGCCGCCCTCACTGAAACTCTCCCACCACTTGTACTTAGTAAACTCTGCCGTGGTCTTTGCAACTTTCTCCCTTCCAAAGCCTTTTTTCTTTTTTTTCTTTTTTTTTTTTTATTGCACTCTGGAGGAGGTCGTGCGTGGTGCAATGAATTCTCAGTATGGTGGGTCTGGTGGGGCTAGTAGGGATGTCGGACCTGGGTCAGTGGCTGTCCCCACCTTGGCCAGCCAGGGATGCCACCGAGGTGTCTTCCTGCATGGCGGTCTTATTTGTGCCTACTTTTGCCATAGCACCCATTCTAATGGTGTGGCGTGGCTGTTGCGGCTGAATGGCTCTATGTGTCCCTCCTTACCCCTTTCTTCCAGCCTGGGAAAACCGGGGCGGGCTCCACTCCGGTGTCCTAGGAGGCTGAGGGAGGAGGTGGAGCACCAGAGAGCCCTGGTTGTGTGTCCCTGCCTCCCCACTCTTCTAACTGGGAGGTTTTCTTGTCCCGTCTTGTGCCCCAGAAAGGGAGTCGAGTCTCTGACAGGTCTGGGTAGTCACAGATACAGACATTTGAGTAAGTCTCCTTCCTCGCCTTTCCGTTCTTACTCTAGCTCCAGCTCCTAGGTGTTCCTGCTGCAGCCTGCACCGCCTTCGCAGGGTGTCAGTCATAGGTATTCAGACTGTTATGTTTAAAGATACTTCTTGTAGGCCATCACGTTTCCTTGAGGAGAGAAGCAAGAGAAGGTAAAAAGCTTCTTGAAAAATGTGCAGCACAGCCAAATCTGAATGGAATTTCATGAGAGAAAGGGCGCTTCTCTGTCTGATTTTCAAAAGCCTGCTGGGAACAATTTAATTTGGACTTCACAGAAAAAAATCACATGAATCCTCCTTGAAGGAAAATGCTAGACAATCTAATTATAGGAGAGCCTACTGGTTCATCTTATACATCACATCACTCTGTGCTTTATCTGTTGCAAAGTAACTGTCTGTTCTGTGAGATTTCATACAAAACTTCCAACAATAAACAAGCATAAGAGCTTGCCCTATTTTTCATTTCCATTATATTTTACAGTGAAAGGAGAGAGGCAGTAAATTATTACTAAAAATCCATCTAAAATGACATCTTGCTTTGTAAACACCATGAAGCATCCCAGAGGGTGCTTGAAGGGGGTTCTGCTGCAGCATGATCGCCCACTGCTCACTTCCATTTCCTTTGGTCAAGAATTGCCTACTGAGTCAATATCGCCAATATTCCTTAAGTCCACATCCAGGACCAAGCCTCTTCTGCCCATCATTCATATTTTGTTTCAAACCTTATTCTTCAGAAAGTTAATAGTATTAAGCAGTACCAATCTTAAGGCTATTGAAAAGTAAAATGAAAACATGAGTCTTAATTATGGGAGCAGCTGAGTGGACGGCATTATGCTGATGGATGCTTTGACCAGAAGAAAAGGTCTTTTCACTCTACAAAGCATTTCACCAGACTGCTAAGAGTTCATCTGCTTGTCTTAAAAATCTAGAAAAATCAGATATAAAGGTTCCTAGTTGTGGGATGATAATGATGGAAAGGGAGAAAGAGAGATGCTTCTTCCTTTGGTGAACAGTACAAAAGGACTTGAGAGGGACATTTCTCAGAGGACAAAAGATGCTGCATGTAAAGAAAAAAAGAGAGCAGCAATAGCAGAAAAGCAGTGATCGAGGCAGGAACCCTTTCTTCTGCAAGTGGCAGCGCACTTTGTTCTCCGGCAGAGAAAGGAGCACAGTTATGAATCTCATTCAGAGGTCTGGAGAGGTTTGGGGTCAGCCCTCCAAAGCACAGCTTATGTGCCTGCATGTGAGTGCAAAGGAAATAGGTTATTCTGAATGCAGGCGTAGAAGAGAGAAAAAAGTTCCTTGCTGGCCCATAACTGTCAAGCAATTATAGCAGGAAAAGGATTTCTAAGTTGAATTGTAGCAGATAATGCAGACTGAGGAGTCAAGGGGGAGTGGAAGAAAAGTAAGCTTCCATCAGACTGTGGGCTCCTCCGTGTACCATGGGAATGAGGGGATTTCAAGGATTGGTAGCTGAAGCTGCCTGGAGAGGGGGCATATGTAAGGTAAATTTTTCCTACTCAGTGCTAACATAAGCTCATATTTTAGAGAACAATGAAAGTACCCTTGTCATGTATTTATTTGTCTTGCATTTCAAGCAAAGTATTTGATATTCTCCTGTTTAATCATTTTTTCTGCAGTCCATGAGGCAGCCAAAAACTAGTGATAGCGCAAGTAAAACAGAAGGGTTCCTAAAGTAAAATTTATTTGTTTTTCATCCCCCATGAAATATAACTCTCCACATCCAAAAAAATGAAAAACAGTAAGGGATCTGTTCTCCCCTTTCTGCACACGTGTAACTCCATTTAGCAGCAGCAACATTGACACACACCCGTTAACTCTTTGAATGCCTGCCTTCTGCACATTAAGAGCAGCCTAAATCTTAGGTAGATGGATGCATATATGTCATTACGAAGTTGCATTTTTTAGCTTTTTACACTTCATATTACACTTACTATTATTAATATTACATGTAATATTACTTATGAATATCTTTTCTTGATTTTTGTCAGAAATTCTCCTATATAGCTGTAGCAACCATGTTTAATTTTTTGTAGATGGAGCTAATAGTCTAGTAGGGGAAGAGAGAGGGAAGCTACAAATGAGTACAACTCCAAGTAATGCTAATGGAGGGCAGCAGAAATCATAGAGCCCCTTTTAGTAAACCTGCCCTTTTTCAGAGGTCAGAACAAACCACAGTCGTGTTGTAAAACTAATTTCATTGCTTCTGAAGAGCTTTAGGGTCCATCAGGAAAAGGTGCAGCAGAAGTTAACAGTATTATTGTTATTGATTTGCACCCTGCGGTAATTTTGGGCCACAGACACTTAGAAATAGTAGGAGAATAAAAATATGAAATGAAGGCAGAATAAGAATGTAAATGCATTACAAATTTATACAGCAATTTGACTTTACATTTTAATATTTAGGCTTGCTCTCATATTCAACCAGGAAAGAAAAGAGAATCTTAAAGTTGTATTAACTTCTTACTACCAAATTTTGCCTCTGAAAGCAGATAAATTTTTTTGGCCTGGCTTTGTGTGGTTTTTTCCGTTTTCTTCAGCCTCCCACACGTTAATGACTTGTGCATGGAATTCTCTTACCCTATGAATATATTTTCTTTTTAAGCACAGTCTCCACAGAGGTGGAAAATGTGAATGTGAAATGAAGCTTGCCATCCTCAAAGAAGGTTAAAGATCTCGGAGCGTGTACAACTCTATCCTGAAAGTCAGTTTGTCAAGACATAATTTGCAGAGGCTCAGTTGCACAGGCATAATTCTGCATTTCTTTCAAGATGAATACTTTTATGCCTTCAGGCATGTGATTTGTCAAGGCAGCTTTGTGGCCTGATGGGCAATCAGAATTTGCCTTAGTGGACTGAAATGACCCAGAACAAACTCAGCACTTAATCTTCTTTATTGCTGAAATCAATAAGCAGATCCATGCTAAGTGCTGACAGTTCTTATGTAGGGAGTGAAAAGTAGAAGAGTCTGCTCCTTGAACCTCTAATGTTTTATGGGCCAGAAGTTTTGTTTGTTCATTTTGTTTCAAAATGCATAAATTAATACGAGGTATTTTCTTTGTACTAATTCATACATGCAATGTCGCAAGATTAACGTATCTCAAGTGCCATCACCCAGAAGACCCCATAGAGCAGTCAGTGAGAAGCACCCACCTCGATAATCGAGCGGGGACGGTGGGCTCTGGCAGAGCCAGACAGTTAGGGCTGACCATACTGGCTCACAACCTAGCCATCTGGAGAGCCCCATCCTAAATAAGGGGTTCCTCCCTTCCTTGCAATAGTAAATCCCAAATATATTCACCAAAGTCTTTTTTATTTCAGGTTTTATAATGTATTTAAGGTAAGGAATATGCCAAAAACTTAGATAAGTTTTCCTAGGGCTGTATTTCTTATTACCACACAACAGCTGATTTCCCCTGCAGCTTCATGTAACACTTGTAATTACAACTTGTCTTGAAGAGAGTGAAATAATAATAATAAAAGTGAGAGCCACTGAATGGGCCAAAGCTACTCATAAGAGAAGTGGTTTATAATTTTGGTAAATCTGGAATAACCCTCAAGTTCTGCTCTACCTCTTGGGGAAACAGCCAAAATTTTGCACTACATGGGTATCTCTGGATGAGGAGGAAATATAAAATAACTTTGTGCGCAAAGCAATCACAAGACATAATACCATTTATACCCATGGAAATTAATATCTTATGACAGACATAGTGAAGAGAGACTTATTGTTAATTTTTGGCTCCGGAGCTACTTGCCTGTCCATGTGCCTGTTTATACCATTTTTGTTTACTTGATATTGGAGAGTAATCAGAAAAAAACTTACACTGAATTATGGGTGCTGTCAAGCTTTGTATGAAAAGTATTAAAACTTTAAACAAAACAGTCTTCTAAATTGCTGTCCTTCTGGTCCTGCAGTCTTATCTTGCTTTTACACTTTTGTTTAAACTGTTCCTTCCCTTTCTCCTTTTTTTTTTCTTTTTTTTTTTTTTCATATTTGGAGTTGATTCAATAGCCGAGTCCTCTTTTTATTTCTTTCAGATGTTAAAATGATGAAACCCTCTTTGCCTCTGGAGCAGTACACAGCAGCCATGACATCTCCTCTGGTCCTCCGCGGAAGGTACATTGCAGCCTGCTGCTGAACTGTTATGACATGTCTCTAGCAATCAGAAAGAAAAGCTGGGAAGAGCATGTGACCCAATGGATGGGATTGGCTTTGGAGTCTGTGGAGTATAATACAGCATGTCGTCACGGACTTGTAGCTGATAACTTGCAGACGAGTATGGAAAAAGATGAGGTTTTGAGTGTGGACCGGAAAGAAAAATGCGCTTCGTTTCCAGAGTGCTGTTACAGTGGGGAGCTGATTGGCTTCCCTGCAAAGCAGCTGGGAAATGTTTCGAAGGAGGTGGATGAAAACGACAACCACGAGGATGAGGAGCATTTTCTGGAGGCCAGCACAGAAACTCTAGTCCATGTGTCTGATGATGATGATGACTATTCAGCACTCAACCTGGATAGTGTTAATTACCCCATGGCTGCTGTAGGAAGGGAACCAAAAGGTGAAGAGAAGAATTTAAATGGAGCAGGCTCCTTAACACAGGTGGTACCAATAACAGAGAGTAACAAGGCAACTGAAGCATCTGGATTAATTGGAGATACAAGTAAAGAACCTGGCTGTGACACAGTGCCTCTAGAGGAGATGGAAGAAGATAATGTTTGTGGCAGTATTGGCCAAAGCCTGGAGCTTTGTAATTATGAAGGCTTAAATGAAGTAGTAGATGTAGAGAAAGAGAATCTTTCTAATTCTCCAAATGTGAAAGAAATGATTATGCCTGGGAAGCAACTGCTTCATACTGCTGTAATTGCACAACAGCGCCGGAAATCTGATGCTTTTAAAGATGGGCTTGGAAAGTCTGAGTGCAATGTGGTAGAGAGTGGGATTTCTTCTGAATCATGCACCAGCAGCGATAGACAACTATGTTCAGCAGCGGGATCCAACGACTGCCTTATGCAATCTTCTCCTTGCTCTCTCATCCCGGCAGTGGAAAATGGTCTGGATGAAAGTGGTTTCACAGAACCTCAAGTGGCCCCTGAAAACAAATGCCTTTCAAATGTCAGTTCAGCAGAAGACATTCAGTGTTTACATGTAAGGGATAATTTGACCACACAAGAATATTCAGACAGCCAAGTGAAACTGCGCAAAAGAAAGGTAGGATGCTCATAAACTGCAGAGATTTTTTTCTAATGTTTTCCCCCCATTTCTTATGATGGTGATTCCATGACTAACTGATGTATTTTTCAGCCTTGTTTCAATAACTTGTCAGATTTTTCTTCAAATGGTTTGGAGAATAATGTGTCTATACAACTGAGTTTCATGAGCTCTTTTAAAGGTCTGAAAATGGCTGAGCTGTGAATTTGAAAGGTGTCTTATATTCACTTTATTTTATATATATAATTTTATATATTTCATATGTTTTGCTCAAGGCTAAATGAATAAGTGTCTTCTATGGGTTTGGCTTTATTTTTGGTTTTCTGCTGCTATCGGGTATCATTAGCCCTCTTAGGAAGCAGATTGTGTCTAGAGGAGTGGAAATATTTTGCAGTAGTTCTTTGGTTTTCAGCTTAGCCCCATGAGCATATGTTCTTGCAAGAAGAAGTATTGCTGAGTTTGAAATAAAGTTTTGCAATTTTAATGCAACCAGAGAGTTTCGCTGTCTACACAGAGTGAAGAGTACCATTACAAAATTTTCATGGACAGTTTCCCTGGCAATAAAACTCCTTTTGGCTTTCATGGGAGGAGATGTACTGGCTGTGGCACTACAGAATTCATCTTAAAGTCTGGCTTTCCCAGCTATGCTGCTTATTCTTGCTAATAACTAATTTGTAATTGTTTACTCGTCTCTCTGCCTTTTTTCATTTGGCTTCATCTAGCATTTGGCTTTTTCATCTAGCTTCTTTTGTTTGTTTCTTTTTTAAAAAATCTGGTTTCTGTTAATTGTGCGGGGGTTTTAGTGCCTCAGTAGTTGTTTCACTAGAGCACAAATTCACAGATCTAAAGTACTGTATGCCAACACAGCATCTTCAGCTACTAGCCATTGCTTCCTTGTGTAAACCCTTTGCTAATATTAACATTCAACTGATGTGGTTGGAAGCTGTATGTAAGTTATGCAAAAGGTTTCAGAAACCTTCAAATACAGTCTTCCTTTGGTAGTTCATGCAATCACAGTTACCACGTTAACTGTTCAACTGATCTTGCACTAAGTATGGCTCTGAGTCACAATTAAGAAATAGAAACCTGACTAGCAGTACCAGAAATGTTAAATTTACCCATCTGTAGAAAACAGGTCAAGTTTAAAACAAAAGAATTAACCAAATTAGTATCATATTTGAGAACTAATTAACTATTAAACTGTATGCTCAGCTGCTCTACCTCAGCATCTCTTTTATTTTTTTTTTTTACTAGGCATAGTTGTACATTTTATATTGTTATCAACATTACTTTTGATAATGTAATTTCAAAGTCCTATAATTATTATTTGAAAATACAGATAAAACTTCTTTTTATTACGTACAGATACAGTCACTGTGCTGTGACTCTGCCCACATTAGCTTTCAGTGTACCATGCTATATTTTTTAATAGCTTTGATGTTGCTAGTTTCCACGTATCTCCTTGTATCTTGTTTTGAGGTCACATACTCATCTTTTAAACGTACACTCACGAGAAGTACATTTGAGAATATATTTGTGATTCGTGTTTTGCTATTAAATATCTAAAAAGACAGAATATAAAAATTCCAGTGAGACTAACAGTGAGAAAAACTAAGACAGGATGTGAGCATCGAAAGGAGCAAAACAAGTAATTGCTTCAAGGAGGGTTGGGAGTTACACGGCTGCAGTGACTGTGACGCTGCGTGTACTGTAGAAAGGGATGGAGCCTGTGGATCTGAAGGGGAGTCATCTTGTACCAGTTTGGTTAAAGAAGCCTCTACCAACAACTGTGAAATGTTTGGCAAAAGGGAAAAGATATGATCTGCTGTTGCTTCTGGTATTATTTATCTCTAAGTTCACAGGACAGTTCTACAGACAATGTTCCTGCATGCAGGATTTCATCACTTATCTCTAATCGTACACTATTTTACAAAAGCCTCTGTTGGTAATAATCTGTAATGAAAAATGTGCCTATGTTTACAAACTTCCCCTGAAAGCCACTTTTGTAATTTTAACAAAACATTAGAAAAACAACAGACTTGAAACTGAATCCATCCATAAAAGTCATGTATTTGCTTTGCAGTGACAGGAAGACTTAAGGGATTGGGAACAGTATATAAAACCTTTTCTCTCAGGGTCAGCAGTTCAAACAGTGCAGTTAAGGCCTAAAACACACCACCGCCTGATTAATGCTCAGTGTTAATTATAGTTCCACATAAATATATGCTCATAGAGGTCAGAATATGGGAAAAGGCACATGGAGATGAATTGCTAGAGTTATTTGGGCCCCCAAACCTTGAGGTGGCACCTTGGGGCGTAACAGAAAGGTGCTGAACTTCAGGTACTTCCATGACACTTAAGATCTTAGGACCTTTGAGGAGACATCATTCTGCTCTTGCTGGTACTAAATTCTTCTGAAAACCTGTTCCTTGTTAACATATTTTAAACTGCTTTTAATGGTGGCAACAGAGCGTGACCTCCCTTCTTATCTTTGATCTGCTGTCTTCAATCCGAAGCTGAGGAGAGACAGCGTGGATGTGTTGTGCTCGCTCTGCAGATGAATGCAGGTTTGAGGCTTTAAGGGCTTAAAGTTTAGCATCTTTAACCAGCACTAGCTCCATTTCAGTAAATTGCTTCAGTCATGATGGATGTACTGACACTGAAGAAACTTTTTGCAAACAGGTCCAGCTGTTACAGCATTCTTTGCTCCTCAAGTCACCAGGGTTCAGATCATTGATATACAGCACCCTCTTTTCCTTTGCTTTCCCAGAAAGACTTCCTAAGGCTCAGAAATAGGAAACACCTTAATTGTGAGAAATTAAATCTTAATTGAAAGATGCCACAGTAATCAAGCTATCCTGTTGTTGCGTTGAATGATAATCAATTCAGTTTATCCACAACATGAAGTTGATGGTTATTAATGGTTCAGAGTAGCAGAAGCATAAATGGATTAACTATATGTGGCTACACCAACTAGACCCTCCTGTATGCTTTCCTGGGTTAAATAAATTTTTGATTTTTAAATAGTCATTTCAGAATTGTACGTTCTGAATTTGCAGAGATTGGAATAATCTTTGGAACTAATGAGCAAGCTGTAATGCCTGGGGTATCCCGGCAGTTTGCATGTATATTCACATGTATAATGTAATAAAGTTTTTAGAGAACACTATCGTACAAAACCAGAGGAGTATCGATTATTAAGAGAATACCACCAAAAGGAGACTATTTAATTACTATCCACTGATTTATAAAATGGGGAAAATATTGGCCATTACCTTGTAAAGGATCTTGCAAATTTTTGCATGTGCCCTGGTTTATGCTTTCTCCAAGTTGGTAGTCTCATCAAGCTTAAGGTTAGCCAGAAATATCCCAGCTGCTAAGACAGCTCTTTTACATGGTCAATCAGTAAAGGAATAGACATTGTGAAGTTCAACTCTGAATGGTTTGAGTAAAAACCCATGAAATTTAAAACAAAAATGAAACAGCAGTGAACTCCACTTGCAAAAGAAATTTTGTCTTGTTCCCTATATTTCATCATTCTTCCCCCTCATCTTAGATTTGCCTAGTGATTGTTCCATATAAATGGGGAGAAAACAACTAGAGAACCAACTGTGATTGTTCATTTCTCTCTCCTGTAGGATAATGATATATTACCTATTATTTTTAATAAAATGCAAAGTGACTCATGACTGGGGGGAAAAAAAAAGAGGCAACAAAACCACTATATATAACAGAAAGTAGCATTGGGCTCAGTTCATAAGGGATTGTAATATCTGCATTTAAGGAAAGGAAGAGAGGGAGCATTGAAAAGCATTCTGCATGAGAAAAGATAGAATTACTATTAAGAGGCTTTTAATAAGGCTCAGGAAGTTGCAGTTAATATTTAAAAACAAAATTCAATCCACAAATTAACTTAGCAAGATAGTACCAGAAGATTGAGAGGAGAAAAAACTGTGAAAAGATAAATAATTTTTTCACTGAATATACACAAACATATAAGAACTATATTCTGATTTGATCCTGAGTAAACACAGGAAACAGTCCTCACGTGTATTTGGGCTGCTTTGATACCATGTAGTTTAATATCTGAATGTCAGATGGAAAAAAAAAATAAAAATTAACATACACAAATGAACAATTACATGTCAAAATTGTTAGTTACCAGTTTACTTGTTTTCTTAGTTTGGATAAGGTATATACATTTCCATGCCTTTACACTTGCAGTTAAACACAGTTTACTGAAAATCTGTCATTCATTGTAATAATGAAATATTTTTCTGTCTCCCATGTTTTGTAGTCCAGATTGTAATGATATAAGAAAACAAAAATTTGCAGCTCTGAAAGCAGGTCTTTCCTCAGGCTTCTCAAAGCAATGTTCCTTTGCAATGCTTAATATTGTTGTTATTTTCATTAACCTGTGGAAGAAATAGGTTCCAGAACTGCTCAGTCACTGGAGAGAGGCTACTGTCGCACTCATTTTTTGAGAAGTCTGTAGAAAGAGCTTTGGAGTCAATCTTCCAAAAATAAAATCTTTTGGACTTAGGAGTCAAGTTCAAAATATTTCAGACAAACTTTGGATTACCATTTGAAGTCCTGGTTGCTTATCTAAATTAAGTATTTATTCTGAAACTTTTGATGCTCTCTTCTAATGTGAAACATTTGGTTTGCTAGAGAGTTTTTTGGTTAAAAGTATTAATAAATTATATAAGATTTCAGATAATAAAGTACTAGCAAATTTACTGCACGCAGTGAGATGAAGAAATGGATACATAATGACTGGGTTTTGGGAAATGTAATTGATGTATTGTTGATTTGGTGACTTGTTTATGTCAGCTGTATTTCTTCCAAGAAAATGTATAGCCTAGGAATACGTCTTCAGGAAGGGCTAATTGGGATATCAGACTAATTGGAGTATATGTGATGAATTTGTGTCATTTTCTTCACACATAATCTCAGACTGCATTTCAGTCTTATTAAAGCATTATGCTTATGTGTCACTGAAAAAGGAACAAAGTAAACGTTTCGGTGTACAAATTCCTTATCTCTCTTTTATGAGACTTTTAATATTTACTACTTGCAATTCTTCATGGTGGCCCGCTTAGAAGCTTTCCAGTTTCAAACAGCTGATGTTATCTCAAAGTCATTCCTACAAGACTAAAGAGCATAAGAGTTAGGGCTATTTCCAAATGCTTGCTATTATTGCTACTTTTTTAATCCAGATTTCTAGATTAAATGCTGTGTGGCTTGCAAGGGATGCTTAAGGACACAGCTAATGTTCAGCATCACAGCAGCCACCGGTGTCAATGAGATGCAAATTAATTTAAGAAAAAGATTCTCAGAAGCATGGCAGTAAATGTAGAAAGAAACCAGGGGGGAAGTTTACCTGGGGTGACACAGGTCTTTCTAGCTGAGCCTGTCCCCCACACAAAAACTGTGAGTTTTTAAAGCGTAGTTTTGCATTTTCTGTACTGTTGTAATAAAGTTTGTTTCACTGTTTCATCAGTTGTAATTATACTAATGTGAGAAAACAACAAAAAAAATTGCTTAGTTGAATTTGGGCCTTTCCATCCATATTTGCTACTTGAGTATTATGCTTGCCCATGAGATGTGAAGGCTGACTCTCTTCTGTTACGATTTATAATAAATTCTGGTTTACAAGGCTAAAACTACAATTTTTATGGTGAGTTAGAAAGTCGGGTTCTTCCAGGAGCTTCTGCTTATATCACCATGTAAATTGACTCCACAGGAAGCCTATGGAGCCTTGCCTGCTGGCTTAGTCTTCCCAGTAAGGTACCTGGGAGAGGTAATAGGAAAACTTCCAAAAAAATCATAAGAGCTCCCTATTTCCTGGAATGGTTTCCTTACAGTTTTTTCCCTGTCATCTCTACTATTCACATTATGTAATCCTTTTCAGCTGAGCACTCACTTATCAGCATTAGATTCTTATTTAAAAAGTCACGTGAGCTTGTTGCGAACAATAGTATCCAACATTTTAGATCTTTTTCTTATGTTATTGCTGTTAAAATACCAGAGACCAAGTTTCCAGACCTGTTACAATTACATCTTTCTGAAGTCTTGATCTCCCTTTACCTCAACTCTGGTTTTGTTGAATGGGGATAATTTAATGATTAATTATTTTTTCATACCAATTTTTAATTTAGTTTTTAAGACTCTTAATGTGTTGGGTTTTGTTTGGTGGTTTGGGGTTTTTTAAACTAGCTGGCTTAGTAGGGATCCAGTCTAAACTATTACTACATAAGTAGTAATATATTGGCACGTGTAGGCTTGACAGTGATGCACACTTGTTAATGTTGCATTATAACAATAACTCAGGTCAGCATAGGAAAGACAAGCAGAGAAGATAAAAGTACAAATAAAAACAAGATGAATGTACAGGAAATCTTAATTAAAAATGGAAATGGGCATTTTGCTGTATCCTGAATTTACATTTTTCTGAGATTCAGTCTGCAAGTCTGTCAGCCAGAGGAAGATGACAGCTCTAAAAGTTGGTGATTTTCAAAGTCAGTTATCTTTAATTGCACCTTTACAAAACATGATGTATAAATTCATTCATTTCCCACGGTTTATGTTTTTCCATTGAGTATTTTTTAAAAATAATCCTCTTGTGAATATTCTAGTGGAGCATTCCAACAACCAGGAAAAAAAAAATCTACATTCTCAGATTCTAATGGTCATTAGAAATTCTGAAAATGTTGCTTGGACGGTTGTAGGAGATGAAGCCTTCACTGCTTCAGTATGGTCTTGGGAAACCAAGGCTTCAGTGCTTAAATCTAGACATTAAAAAAGCATTAATGGATGTCAGTAGAACTACTGTGTTCTTAGAGTATGTTTAAGTGCCTTGCTGAACTTGGGTGTTATAATAATTTGTAACCTTAGAGACTACAGAAGCTAGTTACTATAGAAGCACTATCACAGCAAAATTACTTTCAAATCATATGGTTCTCTAACTATATTTCCTGTACAATTCAGACCTGCACTGATGCCAGAATAGCTTCGTTTTCATATATAGAGATGAATTATATAATGTGGGCATCTAGGGAATGTTTTTTCTTAGTTTTGTGAAGGTCAATGGCAAATGCAAATATTGGAACTCTGATAATCTCTTTTTAGAGGTGATCTTTCAAACAGTGGAAAACTGTTGTAATTTTCAGACTTTCTAAATGTTTTTCAGAGTTTTGCAGATCTTGTAAAGGTTTTAGGAAAGAGTGTGGATCTGTTCTACCAAACTCATAATGTGAATATGAACACTGTCAAAAATTGATGAGACATCCTAAGCCACAACAGCTTTTTGAAAGGTTAGTTGCTACCCACATTTCTCAGAGCCACAGTCTGTAGTGTTAGTACAGTGGGCAACTATTACTGAGATCCACAGTTGCTTCACCACAAAGAATTTGCTGCATTTGCAAATTGCTATTAAATGGTCATAATTTTGAAGGCATTGGGAAGAATCTGGCAAGAGCTGCAAGTAAAGCAAAACAAATATCATGATTTCTTTAAAAAACTGAAACTTTCTTGGCTGTCATGAATATTTGTTTCTCTTTTCTGCATTGAAAAGTTGCTTCCTAAATTTATCACTTAATAATGAAGATGTGGCTCAAAAATATAAATGGACTAAAACAGTTGGATCTAAGTTTTTAAAATTATGCATATTATCTATGGTAATTAGTAGAAAGTGGCGGTCATAAAGCACTCCTATTATTGTGGTTACATGACCATGAATTTTCTCTGTTGCTCTCACAAAAATATGTATCATAAATATTATCTCCATCTGGGAAGCTAAAGAATGCTTTCCCACAGACTTCCTTTGTGTTTGGACTGAAGTATGATGTATTTCAAACAATCTGAAAAGTATTTAAAACAAGCTCAGAACAGGATGGGATGATTGCCAAGCCATTACAGTATAACCTTTATGCAAATTTTACTTTGACACATTTTTGTGACAGTGTTCAGCAATAAATTTTAAAGGCTGCCAGTGTTGTCTAGACTGCAAACCAAGAGACTGTTGCACATCAAGTTATGCATTAGTTGGATTTCAGCTACCTAAAATGGTCATGAAAGTATTTGTACTTATACAGGGTTCATAGTTGTGCACTATCGCTTCACCAAAGTGATATTACGTGCTTCCAGGAACCAATGTAGAGAGCTTTAGTTTTGTGCAATTTATACTCCTAATTTCTAATTTTGTCTAAGTTTGCAAAAATTGGCTGGAAGAAAACTTTTAAAACAGTTTGTGTTTTTAAAATTAATCTTTAAAAATGTCTGATTGGTAAGGGACAATTATTTGCTGTTTGTAGTCTACAAATTCTCAGTTGTGGGCCATGTTAAATGGACAAATGACCACTTCCTAAAATGATACCAGATTTGTAATTAACACCATAATTTTGAGGGAAGCTGTCTTGGAATAAAAGAATGGGCATAGTATGCAAAACCAAAATTTAACAGTTTAGGAAATGAGAAGTGGAATTAAAACACTTCAGCAAAACCTTCTGGATTACATGACATCGCTATCCACAGCACGCTTTTCCACTGGTTAAAAAAAAAAAAGGACTTTACTTCCTAGAACTGTTCATCTGGCACTTTTGCAAGCATAACGTTCACTTTGAATTAACAATCTAGTGAAAGCGGAGAGATCAGAGAGGCACACAGAGATACACCTTCCATCAAAAAAAAAGTAAATACAGCAGTAATCTGAAAAGTCAGAGTTAGAGCACCCCTGCCTGTATTAAAGAGCCTTTGAAGCCACAGCTATGGCAGAGCAGCTTTTTTCAGCACAACCTTCTACTGCAGACATGACCTGTGCTAAAACCAAGAAGCTCCTCTGGTAGTGGTGCTGTGTCTGAGGAGGAGGCACAGAAGGGAAGCCCACCTTGGCCGGCTCTGGGGGTTGAGGCTTTACAGCAGTGAGGTCTTTGCCACTCCTGTCAAGGACTATTTGGCGGTAGTAGTATGGTGGTGGGTAAGTCCACAGATTTAGTTGGATTTAGTTGGATTCAAGGACCAATTCCCATGCCATAGTTAAAAGCAAACAAGTCAAACAGAACCCCTCTTTGGGCTGAACTGCTGTGGGGGGGACGGAGGGATGGATGGGGGGACAACATCTGCAAAGTGTTTTCCACAGGGTTTTTTTTGTTTGTTTGCTTGTTTTGGGTTCTTTCCTTCCCATCATGACAGTACATATGATTGAAACACCAAAAAATGTGTTGCTCGTGCCTATGTCCTTTTACTGCTCTCTCTTAATGGTGACACAGGAGTTTTACAAAGGCAAGGGGGGCTATGCCACAGATAGGGTGGATTGAATATGGCTTTACAAAATGAAACAATACTGTTTCTGCTGCCAAAAACTATTCCAAGTTCCAGAAGATATGGCCTAAAATGGTTAGGAATTCAAATTTAGAGAGATATTCTTCCTTCTATGAAAAAAATCAGGCAGCAATACAGCTTCTCTCTATACATACGCCTGAGTGTCTGCGCGCGCACTACGGTAAATGTATGGCAAATGTAAACCAGATCCTTGCTCTCCTTCATAACTCTGTCACAGCTGACATCTAATGCTTTTACAACAATGAACATAAGGTACTTGGCTTATGCACACGGCATTAATGAAAAATTGACTCACTGTAATATGAGGATGTCCTTCAGTAATGTGCCATATTACAGCAATAACTTTCGTATCTTGAGTTTCACGTTGTTTTTGCAGTCTCACCTTACATAAGGGTTAGAATAGAAAATGCAATATATAAAATAGTAGAGTTAGATGGAAGTTTATTTATCCTTTCCTGCAAGATGCTTCCTTCCCAAACAATTTTGCACGCAGCAGATTCAATTAAACAAAATTTTCTATTTGGATATCCTGAGTGTCTTACTCATTTGGATAGTTTTGCTTTAATATAAAATGTGTCATCTATTATACCCATTCAAAGAAAATCTCTAAGGAATTGATTCTGTTCTTGTACTACATTTTTTTCATCTCTTGGGTGGCATCCTCAGCCTTCTTAAAAAAGGTGATTTGCATGCACTAATAACCAGGTGATTCATGACTGATATGAGGGCATGAAATATATGAAAAAATTCAGCAGTGCTAAAGCTCATGGTTTGTGTTGTGTGTAATTTTAGCTTCAAAATATTTTAAAAGCTGACATCTTTACTGCATTGAAAATGAAAAAGCATGGCCACAAGCAAATATTTGGGAATGTAAACTAAATTACTTTCCTACGTACAGATTTTCTGAAACACTACACTTCTGGTAAATGCCAAGCTGTATTTGTATCTCACACAAATTTAGTGGTGACTGTATGTTTAACATCACACCTCACTACATCCACTGAATTTATTCCAGCGTGGTAAACTCACCTGTTTACAAATATTCTCTACTGCTTGATAGATGAAGACAAGATGGTGTGGTGGATGAGCCGTATCCTGTTTAGCCTTTACATTTACATGAGAAGTAAAATAAAACAGCCCAAGAGTGAACAAGAGAAGGAATAGGGCAAAAAAGACAGGGATATTGAGAGAGTGTCTTATAGTTGGGGTAAGACTGGAAAATAAGTAGGTGAAAGTGAATCGATTTTCCATGAAAGTGGTCATTCAACTCTTAATTGCACAAAGCTTTCTCGAACTCATTAAAATGACCCTCAATTAATCAGTTTCTCTGTTTCCAAGCCTTCCTCAATACTGCTAGTAACAGTCAAACATAATTTGGGGAGAAATCCCTCCATGTCTGTATCTTGATTAATATTCTTGTAGGTAAATATTCTGCAGGACTTGTAATTTAGCACTTTTCACAAACATTTTATTAAACTTCTAGAAAAGTCATATTGTAATTCTTACTGTAGGTTCTTTTGCAATATATGTTTTAAATGAGTCAATTGTGTTTTTGCAGTCTATGAATAGTTATGACTGTGTGGAAATGAGCTTTAATCAGATGCAGAAGAAATACATATATTCCTGAATTTTGCTCTCTTGGGAATAGTAACGGAAGCCTCAGATTAGAATGTCATTTTTTTTCTAGGTCATCCACACTTTCCGTCAGACAAAAAAAAAATCCTTATTCATCTTACCCATACTCTTCTAGTCAGCATGTTAAGACCACTAATTCTCCCCCCCTCACTCCTGCTTTCTCAGAAATGCTTTGTTTTTTTTTTTTTTTTCTTCATTTCATGTACTAAGCTCAATGTGGCAGTATTAAACTTTTTAGCCTTTTGGAGCTTAAGCATATGTAAGGGAAAGACCACTCAGTGACATGAGAAATACTGTGTATTTTTCTCCTTGGAAGCATCATCATTTCAGAGGGTTTGATTTCAGGCTCAAGCAGAGCCGTGCAGTCACATGAACACATTAGGAAGGGAATACAAAGTTGTCGGAGAAAGGGGTGAGCAGCTTCCAAGACTCTTACTCCACTTTGGTATGAGGGGGAGACCTGTCCCAAACACCCTCAAGAGCTAGTTTTGTAGTAGTGATAACAGTTCTTAGTCTCCTTGCCGAGCACTCACTTCTACAGTTGCACAAAATCTCTACTCAAATCCATTTATAAGGCTATCTGACAAAACTCTTACTATTCTGTGCCTTTTTCACAGCTTCCTCAGCGGGTACGGTCTGCAGGTATGGTCCTTGATTCTGTGCTTCCTCTCTCGGTCCTTTCCATTACACTTAGTTCATGGAGGACAAGCTCTCTTATGTCAACAGCGTTGCCTCATGAAGCATAATAATGACAGTTTAAATGTCAGCGCTGTTAGTCATTGATGATTGTCTTAGGGTTTAAAGAGAAATTTCTTATTTTCTAGCCGCTGTGTTCAGAGGGAGTGTTTACCAGCAGCGAAGTATAATTGCGGAGCTTTGATCTTTGCTTTGAAATGTCTTTTAAAGTGTAAAGAAAACTCATCTATGCTGAGAACGACATTAGAGGCTATTTCTGGAGTTAGACCAGGATTCTGAAGGTGAAAGGACACTTCTCCAGCTCTCTCAACAAGTCCCTGGGAAAGTTAAAAATAAGTCTTGCTGAAAAAAAATTTGGCACTTGTTATTTGAGAAAATTTCTTTATTCCAGGAACTGCCTCATGTAGCAGAAATTTATTTACCATCTGTGTAGACTTGAAAAATTTTCCATCTTACCAGATACACAACTGAAATAGAAACAGATTTTCCGTCCCTATGCTTTCCACCGACCTCTGCTTTAAGAGAATGCTGTTGTAAAAACTTATGAAATTTTTGTGTTCTCCAAAGGGGGGTATCTCAATTATAGCCCATCTGTCAAACTCTGTAGTTCTGGTTGTGACCTCTAATGATGTCACCTTACTGTTGCTAAAGTATGTCACTTGGGGGAGCGAAAGGAGTTGTTCACAGACCCAGTAGTTGAAAATATATGCTCGTTTTAATTATAGGTTTAGTTGGTTTAATTGCTGTTACAGTACTGACTTTTAATCAAAAATAATCGCTTGAGAAATTAACTTGTTTTTCTTTGAGTAAAGATGTACTTCCTTAATTTCGTAGTTCTGCACCTGCAAGGGGAGAAAAAAGGTTTTTTTTTTTTTAAAAAAAAAGGCTGAATCTTGAAGTAACTACTCCTTTAAAAAACGAAGCAAGCTGTGTGTTTGTAACTCTGTGTATCGCTCCTGAATACTGGTATGAATACAGAGGCCAGAAACCAACACAAGCAATTTGTGGGAGTGAGAAAAGAGAAAGGAGTTCAGAAAGAGATGTCAAGGTAGATAAACTTAACTTTTGTTTGCAGTTCCTGTTTGGGTTTTTTTTTTTATTATTTCATGTATTCCGTGGATACATTTTATTTTTGCACACCGAGGATCCTCAAGAACCATGAGGACTGATTCTTATTTGATGCTTAGATGTCTTTTGATCCCATCTATGAAAATAATACTTGTGTGAGTAACAAGCTTGATGTAAAAGGCAGGTGTCAAAAGGCATCTTTGAAATCCAGGAGTTTGATTTGCTTAAAGAATTAAAAAAAAAAACCAAAAAAAAAAAACCAACCCAACTGTCTGCCATTCTTACTATATTTTTTTCTAACTTATCTATTTTTACCTGCTTCATTGCTCATTATGTTTGCCTGAAGGGGTTTGCCCTATATAGGCCTATCGCAGATGCTTTTGCTTTGGTAATTCTGAGTCTTTGAACTAGTAAAATCATGTGAGAGGTGATGTTGTTTTCACTGCAAGTATTACTGAACCCTTTAATCCAGCAATTTTGATCTGTGTTTTAAAGTGCATTCTGACTATTTTTGGACTTTTGTATAACTTTTCTATTTGACTGGACATGATTAAGCTGTTATTTTTATGCAAAATCATACAATTATGAAAATGAACCAATGTGAATATTCTTTCCTGTTGCTCTAAATCATCTACAATCCCAAAATGAGGAAATTACAATTTATATTCTCAGCATGCCAACGCATGTGTTAATCAGCAAGCAAAGGTTTTAAATGTGAGTTGCAGTTCCCACAGAAGCAGAAGGTTTTCCTATTGTTTTTAGTTAGGTTTGCACTGGTGGATTAAGGCAGGTATGTGCTGTAGTGGTTTAGTTTGGGCCAGGAGCATGCTTTTGAAGTGAGTTTGCTGATTGATGTGATAGAAAGCATGATCAGTGACATGGTGAATAATGTGAGATAGTGAGATTCAATACGGATTGCCTGATTTGATAGCTGCACAGCTGATTTGATAGCTGCTAATGTCGTGCTTCACAAAGAAAAGCTATATTTTAGGATTGCAAATAGCCAGGGAAATTTTTTCAGATATAAGGAAGAAAAAAAAGGATCCCAGATGGTAGAAGATTCATCTCTGCACAGTGCAAGAGGTATGAATTGAAAGACTAGGTATGAGATGTAGTCACAGTATTGTACACTCCCATCACTTGTATTGTGAAGATATCCGACTGTCCTTTACCCCGACCAAACTGGCTGCAAGATGTGTAACTGTTATGACTAGACAACACTACCAACAAATCTTCTGAAGACAGATGTTTAAAAGAGATGAGTACATTACAGTTTCCTTTTAGGTAAATTTGATTACTATTTCCTGGTAGAAGAATACAGGTTTCTGACTCGAGGTTAAAATTTAACTAGGCAGTCTTGAGATTTTTTTACAGTTTTTGTTTCAGCTGCCTGAAATAGATCAAGTGTAAAACTGGTGAAGAATATCTTTCCCCTTGTACTTGTGCTTTCTAGTTCTCTCTTTAATTCCCAGTAGTCTTGTGGTAATGCATTCATTCTGTTGGCCAGCTGTTCAGCTCTCCATGAATGCATCCTCCTGATGTGCATTTCCCAGCATTTTACAAGCCAGTGTCCTATTCCACTTCAACATAAAACTTTTTGGAAAACAAAACTATATACCACTGGGGATCTAGACGGGGAACGTCATGCAAGCATAATCAAACTCAGTCTGAATAAGTGATGAATGAGGCAATAACAAATATTACGCAGTATAAGCACTAAACTGCTTGTAATGTGTGTTTGAAATAGAAATAGAGAGGCTACGTCTTGTATACTAGGGATTTTTTTGTCTTTGACACAATTAGCTTCCTTTGCTTTTCTTAATTAGTGCCTGTAGTAGAAGGGAACTCTTTGATAGAAACCTACAGTAAAGCAAATAATATTCCCCACCATTGCCATTAGTATTAGCTTTAGTCCTTGGTAAGGATGGAATTGTGACCTACAAAGGTAAAGTCTGTCTGTAGAGGGGAATAGAAAGTGTGTGAGTGGACTAAAACAGAAATAGCTGATTTGTTCCCTCTTGGAATACATTTTTCACCAAAAATAGCTTGTGGGATTACTAAACACCAAGTGTTAAGGGAGCTGAAAATAGGGATGGTTTTACCCCAGATTCTTCAAGACAAAAGAGAAGTTCAGCATCTAGAAATCACTACTCTGTCCTGGTCATCCCAAGGTAGTTTGGGGTGGCTGTTTTTTTAATCAAAAATGCAAAGGAAACGTTTGTCTGCAGTTTATTTTAAGACTCTTTCTTTGTTTATTATGAAGCCTAACATTTGATTCAGCGGTATACAGTTCTTAGATTCAATTTGAAATGTAATTCTGTACAGACAGGGGAAAAAAAACCTCTGTTGTGCATAGGAATGTGTAATAGTAGGTGTAGTTTACAGTGGATATTTTGGATTCGGGCCATCTGTCTAATTTGGATGCTCTCTCTTTTTTAACACCAACTGGGATTTCCACCCAGGCCACGATACCAGCAGGTACAGCAAATGCAGACTGTGACTTAACCCAGTAATGCACGAGGAGGCTTCCTGTTGAGAGGAATCCATGGCATCTACTTGATTGCACTGCTGGTTGTTCTGTGCCTGAGTGGTTCCTGTTACTCCATAACAAATAGTGAGATTTGTTGTCTTTACCGTGACCGAAGCATAAAATCTTCTACCTTTCTCTGAGAGCCCCCGTGTTCAATGTGTGTGTAGCAGTGGTTTTGATCATTTTTGGCAGCATGTGGAACAGTTGCTTTGTGATTATATCACTTCACATGTTCTGTAGGGAAATAAAATAAGCATTCATTTGTTCTAGTTCAGGCTGTCCTGTAGAAACAATCTCCATCTGTCTATTGTTTGTGCTTTAAAAGGCAGAATGAGAATTTCTAGAAATATTAATTGTAGAAACTTTTTGTTAAAAACAGTATATAATACTTATCACAATCTCCAGTAAACACTCAACCTTTTTGAGTTGTTTAGAGAATCTAACCAAAACTTAGCAGGTTGGGAGAAGAGTTACTGATAATAACATCAGTGCGAGCATGAATAAATCAAAACAGAGAGTCATCTTATTTACTCTCAAGGGCAGAGCTGGTGTTAAGACTTGGGAGTTCCTTGAATTCCAATGCTTCATTAAATCTTCAGGATATAGCATGCAGGCAAAATGAGCATTTTATTATTAAGCATATTTTCAATAGCCAGTAGAATCACATTAAATATGTAACTTATAAAAGGAATATCCCAGTTTAAATAATATAATGTGTCTAAAGTAAGAGAAACGGAGCGTAGAAAAAGAGTTTGACTGTGTTCTGGTGATTTTTGTGAGCTTAAGCCTATTGACTGACCTCTGGTAGCCAGAAATTTTGAACTATCCGTGAAATCTATTTAAAAAAAAATTAATTATGCTTTTTAATTAAATATTTTCTATGGAATAGAATAGGAGCAGATCAGTTCACATTGGGGCATATGGTCCTTTAGGAGTGTTCTGATTATTTCTACTTTTGCCAGGTGTTTAAATAGAGTTGTCTTGGCAGTCGCTGGAGCCTTCCACATTTCCTTGTTTACACTGAGTGTCAGAAAAGATGCTTTCTTATGGTGATGGAGATATTTCCACTGGGTTATATCTAATGTCAAATGAACCGCCTCACCTGGGAGAGGCTATGGCCAGTCATACGGAGAGGCAATAGCAGCACAAAAGCTGGGTGTATTGGCAAAGAGGGTACAGAGAGAAAAATGACAAATCTGGATCAGTGCCCATTTATCACTTACTGCTGTATCCTCACTATCCATGTCCACAGAGGTTATACAGAAGAATCCTATTCTTTGTCACTTGGTGGATTCATTGGACATGACGATTGCTCTGTAATCTTTTTATAAGCAGTAAAAGGGTTTTGTGACTATGAGAAAATACACTGATAGAAGGACAGAAAAAAAATTTATAAAGAAGAAATGGGTGTCCAGTGTTAATATTTCACTTAAATGAACTGTTTCATGTGAGCCAGAGCTCCTACAATTAGGCAGTCTTTGCTAAATTACGTTGCAGTGGAATTTACTAACTGGAATGATAATGCTTGTTCCTTGAAAGAACTCAAAAGATTTGATAATTAGCTCTCAGAGGAGTCCACTGGTTATTTTACAGCTGTGGAAAAAACAGTAGATACCTTATTTATTGACCTAGCTATCTGATAAATCAGGAAGAGATCAGTGTCATGGAATCTTTTTGAACAGACCACCTCCTGACACTGGGAAAGATCCAGATGAGGTCAAAACCCTCAGCTTCCTGTCTCGGAGAGGAAAAGGAGAAAAAAAAATCTGATAAACATAAAGCTACACAGAGCTGCTTTGGAAATCTCTGGAGATGAAGGGAGGTGGGGGAAGAATGTTAAAAACCAAAATCTCTTGTTAAATGTAGTGAGACAGTACATGCATTCAATAAATATCAAGAAAACACTGATTTACATTTTTTCCAGTTTGATTACGCTGTCAGAACTGAGCCTGAAACGTGGGAATCAGTAATGAAACATCCCCCAACAGACACAGTCAGAGCAAACACAGTCATTACTCCACGAACCAGAGCGTTAAATACATTTCCAAGTGTAACCACTGCAGCGATGGACCAGAGAAGCAGGGTTAATAGCAGAGGGGAACTTAGCCCGGTGGCCAGCACTGTTGCTTAGGTCAAGTCCTGCTTTAGCTTTGGGGAAAAAACGCTTATCATGCCTGTCCTTTTCACACCCTAAAAATGAAATTAATGTTCTTTTCCCTCGTGAGGTTAACTGTATTAAAGATGCCCTGAAATGTTGTATTAATAGGAGCTGTGCAATTACCTGAGATACATAGAAGAAGTCTTGAAAACTAGCTTTCGGTGCTGCCGTATTGCTCCTGCTTGTTACGCTCCCTTCCTTTCTGTATTAAAACTCACAGTTTGTTCCCAGCGAGGACAAGTCTCCCATTTTTGCAGCGCCTATGCTTTAAAATCAGATTTAAATGAAATTTTGACACTTGTGCAGTCCCATACGAAATAACTTGTAGGTGTGCTCTTACTCATTTGCACGTGCTTTCTGTCTCTCTGAGGTCTCCATGCAGCAGCTTGAGGCAACTAGATGACCCTTTTCCCAGTGCCCTTTTCCATCATTCCTCTCTTTAAGCAAGTATTCCTTTCAGCTCTCTATTCATCTCTCTTCAGAAATTGCACAAAAGCTCAGCCTTTTTTTGAGAGTATGCACTACTGAACTTAATTGCATGTTGAGAGATACTTATCTTCCTAAACATAAATATCTGTGGCAGCAGAAGAATCTAGCATAAGTGGAGTCAGTCATTAAAACAGGCAACTGGGTCCTGGACAGGAGAAAAAGAAAGTCTCAAAATGAAAAGGGCTCTCCTGGGCATGGTTGCCCTGGATGATACACGTAGCAGATGGATGCAAATCAGTTTGGTGAAATCCTAATTTGTTGCTAGCAAACTCTCAGTTACTTCAAAAGGCCTCGAATTTCACCTATAGTCATCTAGTTCTCTGGGCCGGATAGTAAGGTCTATTATTT
>VXBL01003188.1:1127360-1202320 GCA_013400195.1 Aramus guarauna
TAGAAGGGTTATTTTTTTTTTTTTTTTTTTTTTTTTTTTAAATGAAGAAGAGCCAAATGGTATTTTGCTCATGTTAATAAACATACTGACTTAGTGAAATAGACATATTGGCATTTATGTGTCATGTTGATATGAGTCAGAGGAAGCAGGATTTAACTCAAAATAACAATGGAACTGCAGTTTATAAATATTTTATTGGAAATTCTAGCATGATTATGCATTTATCTTTCTCCCACTTGTAGAAGGACATGTTTTATAATAACAACATTTATTTTAATATTCAATTTCTATACAGTAAGAAATACTTTTAGATTCCAAATGTCCTGTTCTTCAAATTGAGCAATCACTGGTCTAGCACCACTCACTATAAGGTACCTTGAAGGCACTTGAAGCCTGTAGTGTTCCTGCTGATGTTCATCCTCAGGGAGACCAGCTGGTGGGGACTGGAAATGCATTACAGCTTGCCTTGGTGCCGGCTGTAGGCTGAGTCAGGTTCTTTCCCCAGACATGTATTTTTTGTGTATTTCTGCTATGCATTTTTGAGACTGTAATTTCACTCTTTTGGCCTTGCTTGTGAATCAGTAGCCAGAGTTTTCATGCAATGTTTCTTTCTTCCCCTGAGCTGATTTTGTCATGGTGCGTCTTGTGTTAAGCCAATAGAAGTTGGCGTACACCACAGATAAAAATCAAGCCCAATAAGATAATATTAAATACATATATATACACACATATAAAATAGTGTAGGGTTGGTAATTCTTCAATTCTACTGGGATAATGCAGTCATATCTCATGAGATAATGCTTGATGAAGTTGGGAAAAAAATACTGGAGTACACTTATATCCTCTCAAGCTAGTTATCTCAAGTTCTCTAATAGAAACATTTTGATTGTATGAGGACATAGGCTAATCTGTGCCAGCTGCTCTGTAGTTAACTATTCCAAAAGTCTCATTCTCCCTTCTCAAACAATTTTTTTTTTCTCTGCAGACATATTTCATGCAAAAGTTATGCCGACCTTTAAAGATGTTTTATGTTTTTGTCACAAGATGTGGTGACAGTGTTTATTTCTTTTAATATCAAGAAAACCTACATCTAAAAGACTTTTAAAAAGTGTAGCAAAGCATCTTGTTATTTCTATCTTTATGAAGGGTAAATAATCATACAGCTGTATGGTTATTATAGGAGTATAGGGAAAGTTTTAAGACAGAGTAATGTTACTGTTTCTTTATACAGAAGATGATCTATTATTTTTAAAGAAGTCAGTAAAGTTTCAATCAAGAATGTATCCATTCCTGGAATTACTCACCACATTTGCTTATTAACTGGAGATGATGGCTATTGTTTATCTTATGGACACACCTAGGAATAATAGGTATAGAAACAGCGGTGCCCTATTGCCTTATCAACTTTCAAAGGCACAACCAGTAGACATTCTTTTCTCAAAGATTATATACTCCAAGATGTACAGTGCTATTTTTGTTTAGTGTGTTTATTTAACATGCATTTGCAAGGGTAAATAACCTGGACTTCAGCAATTTTGTAGTTGTATTTCCAACTAACAGGTCATACTGCTCAAACTGTATTTGCAAGAAAGCAAGGCAATGCTTTTAAGTATGGGGTATACATACCTACATGATTGAAAAGAGAAGATCTGTTCAAGAAATATCCCATTACCAAAAGTAATTGTTGTGCTGGGAGAGTCTTCGAAGATTCACATTTCTGAAGTGTGAATCATACCAAAACCAGTCAGACATTAATCCTGAAAAGCAAAGGATCAAGTCTAAAATGAAGAGTGTCATTTTAGCTTGTTATCAACAAAACCTACTTTATGACAAATGAAAATAAGGTAAAAAAAATATGAATACTTCAATTTAGGGCAGATTTTGAAACAAATGTTTCTACTCCATTCTGTGGTGGTTTTATGCCTTTTGCTTGAGGACATGCTATTGTTACTGCATCATGACTTCATGATTCATTAAACTTCTTTTCTGTATATGTAAGCAGACACTTCTTAGTGACATACCATACACTGCCTATTGCATAGTTGCAAAGGAGAATGAGTCACCTGGAAAAGAAGCCAGCCCAGCTGGAAACTGTGGAGCCAGCCCAGCTGAAATAGAAGTGTGCAAACTTCATCTTTATTTTGCTTTAAACAAAAGCTTAATAATTACAATGGCATGGGCTTGTGCATCTTAAGAGACTGAAAAAACAGAATTATCAGATGTTTCCATACAAATATAAGTGCAAAAGAGTATCCAGGATTTAAGATTTATGGCTTTATATGAGCATAACGTTTTGCTTAAAAGATTTAACATTTAAAGTGTACTTTATTGCAGTCTAGCTAAGTTGGAATGTGGAGATATGTAGATAGGAACCATTAATGCTTACAGTCTGCTTCCTACCCTGTGGTAATTCTTCATTATTCATTGGTAATTCGGTTTACCAACACACTGAATCTTGACATTTTCCCTTTTTTTTTCAGTTCTACAAATAGTTGTTTTATATATCTGATCCTGATACTTTGCCCATTGTTAATAGCTAGATTCCACCAATCTGAATTTAATTCACTAAATCGTATTTGGAGACTAGTCTCATTGATTTCAATACAAATAATTGTGAAGAAATGGCAAGCAAATTATTTTATTCTGTTAACTTGAGGGGTTGAACTACTGAAAATGCAGCTCAAACAGAAGCTGGGGATTTGTGAAAATCAGGTCAGGTTAATTGCTGGGCTTTCAAATCGAACTTCAGAGTTACAGGGAAAAAATGATCATACTTATGGTCTGCAATTCCTTACACTTTAATCTTATAAGGTCAATTAGGATATCAGACTCCTGACTTAATTAAGTGTCAAAGAGGCACAATCCATAATATTATTGGTAAACGCAAGAATTACAATAGTTTCACCACTTAGCACTGGTCTCTAAATGCATTGAATTTCTGTAGCACCATCGTTGTTATTGAATAGTAACACTAGCATGCTCTAACAGATCCAAAAATATAACATTATGAATGCTTGGAGCTTATATTTGGATTTCAGAGACCTAGCAGGGGCTTTCCCATGATGCTTATTAACAGTATAGCAAATATTTTTATATCTTTTAATTGTATCAGTTCTAGCATCTACTATAATCTGTCCCATCCTTTTGTAGTGATAGATTACAGTATCTTTTGCATTATTTGAAACTTAAGTAATCCTGCAGCAGTCTATGACTCTTTCACTAAATATCCTGGTCACTGACCTAACTGTACCATACTCCTTCCCACTGCTTTACTCACTGATTTTCCACTAAGTCTTTTCTCAGCTGAGGCTTAAATCAGACACTACCTTTCAGATCACAGGAGCTACGACTTAGTCAATAGGTCCATCTTGCACATTGGACCTGGCAAAAATTTTCCTCCTGTGCCCACAATGCCCACATTTATACCCTTGAAAAGTCCAGTTGACTCACCTATGGATAGTGCTGAACAACCTGTCCTGCCCACAGTCTCCGTGTTTCCCTGAGTCTGTGATAGCCTTTACAGACTGGCAGGCAGCTCTTTTCAGGTCATCCCCAAAATTTCTTCCTCTTTGGATCCTGAGACTGCCAGGCTACCTTTGATCTTAGGCTCAGTGTTATTAGCCAACTATCATCATTGCCTAAACTATGATCTGAACGTGACTTGTTCATCTCATTGTTTTAGTTTGCTTCTACTGTTTCATTATAACTTCTTTAAACCCCCTCTGCATCCTTGCATTAATATGTAATTGAACAGACAGTGCTTATTAGCATGAGACATTAATCAGATACTTTCTCCAGGCTTTCCTACTAGCCTTCATCCAGTAAGAAGTATTGAGCATGGATTACACCTTATCCTACTTGCAGAACTTGATAAGCTAGCCTCTGAAGACTCTTCAAGTGCAATTCAAGTGTTTTCTGTTATCCAGAGACTAAATTACCCCTTATCCTCTCTGACCTGGAAATCTTCAGATGTTTGGGTGGTTTTGTTTTCTTTTTTCCACAGAAATTCTACCTCAAAGTAGGATGACATCATTGAAAAAGAGAGATTTACCTAGTTTAGGCAATCATTTCTGGTTATTTCACAAACTGTGTCTCATCTGCAGCCACAGATGTGTCATAGCAGACATTGGCTTAGTTCTTACAGTGGCTTAGTGGTGACAACCACTTGATACAACTTGGTTATTGAAGTTTTTGCAGCTTTAATAGTCATTGTTTATTTCCTTGTGTCTATGTTTATGCTCGGTTTTGGATCAAAGATAGAAAACCAGACTTAACATGCCCCACAGCTGCTCTCCTGTTCCCTTGCTTCATTAATATATGCTCATCTGTGATTTTGCTATTGATTTTTTCTTTCTTAGCTCAACCATTAATAAACCACAAATGTCAGACTCATATTTTCAATGACACAGTACAGACTAACGCACCATATAACTCAATGAGTCAGGGAGACAGACACAAAAAAGTCTTAGAAACAAGATTTTCCTCCAGCACTCATGCAAAACATGCTCTCCAAATTTTCAGAGATAATGATGTGCTTCATGAGGAACATTGCTTTTGCAGAAACTTACTTTAATACTTCAAGCTGAGGAACTGAAAGGAAATTTCATTGTGCAATTCTCAGTCCTTACATCTGTGATCTCTTCCTTAAAAAGGAGAACGCTGTCGTGGAATTCACTTGAGAGTAGGAAGGTTGAATTAGAGACCCATGATTTGTGATTATTACCTCTTAATCCTAGAGCCTCTTGAAATCTGTATGTTACTCCCAGCCCAACTGGCCCTTCAGCAAGACCACGTAGATCATTAACGATCCATTAGTGATCCAAGGCCCATAGAATTAACAGAAGTGGTTTATGTCAGGTAGGCCCATTTCAGTAAAGGTTGGTTAAGATTTTTACATTGGCCTGAAGCAAGATGAATTAGGCAATGGGCAAGCTAACATTTCTGAAAATGCTGGAATAAATTATGTAATTTGCTTTATTTATTTCTGTTGCGCCTGAACTGTTGATGTGATTTCCATGCCATTAAGAAATGGCAATCACACAGAGTTTCATACAACCTGAGTTTCCCAGACAGATCCAATTAAATCTAGATGAATAAATTTTCCCTGCACCATATCCAAGCTAACAGCCTTATTGAATACCTTATCAAAATGGTAACTTTCAATATTTTTAAAATACCCCTCACTATTTTTGCTGTTCATATCTGGACCTTTTTACACTTCATTGATCACATGAAACTTCAGGCTACTTGTGAAGAATAACAGAAAATCTAAAATACTGGATTTCTTTTTTTTTTTTTTTTTCTATTGTGAATGCTAATTTCTCCAAGGCCTTTTGCGTCCTATCTTCTTGGCATGCATGAGTTTTATTCCATCTGCTTTTTTACAATGCAGCTTGTTCATTGTTAGTAACATCCTGCTGGAGTGTTTATAGTTGCCTGTTTGTCCAGTTAAAATCCACCAGAAGTGCAGTGCCAAGATCATAGCAAGGTGCTGATTGACAATACTGTTGTTTTGCTCGTGCTAGAGCAACTTGGAGTTTCTTATTCCTTCCTTTCATATCTTTCTCTTTTCTTACTCATAATGAGTGTTCTTTTCCTGTGTGGGTTTTTTTTTTTTTTAACTTTCATTCTATAGCTAGAGTTCATTTTTATATTTTCATACAAAATTAATCTTTCAAAAATAAAATGTTACTACAAATATAGTACATTTAGAAATGTTATATATATTTTCAAATTTTTTGCAGCATGTTCTGATATTTTGTAATATTTCTAGCCATTATTACTGGAATTCGCCAGTTACTGAAATCTTGTCTTCAGCAAGAAATACAGATTAGGGTGGGGAAAAAAATTTGAAAATAATTAAAACCATATTGCAATTAAATCATAAAAATATTTTTGTATTGTTTTGTAAGAATGAAATCGTATTCACTCCAATAACTGTTTTGGGGAAAAGTTTGGAATGGAATCCAAATTTCTTGAATATTAGTTAAAGTATCTGATTTAATCCTGGCCCTGCCATGTTTGTCTTTTACTCTATCTCTTCTTGGAGATAAGTCTTGAACTGAAACCTCCTATTTGGTAAAGCCACACTTGGAACTAACATTAACTTCTGTATCCATTTCTCCCCCTTTTATACACATATAAATTATGTTTGTATACATAGGTATCTCCTGCATTGTTGTGGTCATATTTACAATGTAGATATGTTGGGTGTTAGTCAGAATTAGGGCATGTAAGCAACCTCACCTCCCACTGAAATTGCCTGGCTCCTACGTGTAGGTTACTGGGTCCTTTGTGGACAGACACACTGACAGACTGACCGACTGAACTCAGTTTAAGCAGCACGTCGTTTCTGGGAGACAAGTACTTCTCCTCTTTTGTTCCTGGTAGGCAGCAGCCATGAAGGGAAGGAGGAGGTTGCTCGGTCCCCGAAATGGAGGGGAGATGTGCAGGCGCGGAGTTGTGCCGCAGGCTGAGCTGGGAGGCAGGAGCTGTCCTCCCAGCTGGGACCAGAGCAGAGCACAACGCTTTTCCTTCCTCTCCATCCTGACCGTCAGAGCTGGGCGCTAATGGTGTTACCTGCTGCAGCCAGAAGCAGAAAGGAAAAGGGAAATGCTGCAGCCACAGTCCAGGCTCAGCCAGACCCAGGTCCAGCTACCGCATTGCTAGTTACCTTCTCCCTGGTGGTAGGGGCTCAGGTTTTAGCTCAGGCTGACATTTCCTGCTTATTTACTCCTTACTACTGTCTTGATTGACAGTATAAATACAGCCTGTGGGTTTTAGATAAATGTGTTAAGAATTCAAGTATGATACACAATAATCTGTCACATCAATATTTCTAATGTGTTTTGTTTCCTTTAATATTTTTTCCTCATCTTGGTATATCCATATGAGATGTTTTCAGGCTTTACAGTAAGAAAGACTTAGGGTTTTTTGAGCAGCTTATTCCTATAGTGTCTGAGAATTTACAATCCCTTCATTGTAAAAGAAAATCTGCTAGTAGAAAAATAAGCAGTAGGGAAGAATAAAATCTAAATCTGTTTTTTCCATCTAATACCTGCACATACAATTTGGAATAGTATATTTTTGGTATTGCTGATAGAGAAAGCAAAAATCCCAGGGCAGTCCTGGTATAGGTCACACGATACTCATCACTGCTGAGTTATGAAATGTTGTGAAAGAAAATAGTATAGCGATATCCCCATGGAATGCTATTGGTGCTGAATTTTCACTTTTAGTTGCAATAAATTATGGGTGCTTTTAAAAAGCATATACAGTACTATTCAGTTTTGAAGCTATTTGTCTTACTTTCTAAAGAGGATTAGTTATATATTGCAGTGTAATTAATTTGCCAGTGGGCATGGCTCCAGGGTAGGACTGGCAAGCATGCCCTATATGTGTAAGGCCGTATACAAAAGCAGCAGTACCTATCCAACAGCGGTACAAACACTGAGTGGAATACAGTAAAGAGGTAAATCATTGAGCAAAATGCCTAGCTGCATTCAGCAATAGTAACAATGCTTTCTACCCAATCTTACTTTACCAGTAGTGTTTGTAGATAACTGTTTAATTTGTTCCCATCTAGTAATGGAAAAATTAAGGACAGCCTTAATAATTGGTTGGAAGGGGCCTGAGGAAGTCTCAACTGAAGCAGGGTCAACTCTGAGGTCAGAGGAGGTTGCTCAGGGCTTTATCCAGTTGGGTCCGGAAAACCTCCGAGGATGGAGCCTGTGCAACTTCTCTGGGTGACCTGCTCCACTGCTGAACTGTCCAGGGGACACTGTCCTGATCATTTCTTGTTTCAGCTTAAGTCCTTTGCCTCTTTTCTTACCCCTGTGCACCTTTGGGAAAGTGCTACCTCCATCCTCATTGGTTCTGGGGGCTGAGGCCTTGCCGCATGAGGTGTGGGCTTGGTCAACCTGTACCCACGGGGAGCAGGGAGCAGCGGTGCAAGAGAGGACTGCGGCAGTGGTAGAGAGAGGTTGCTTCATGACAGTCCCACAGGCTGCAAGAAAAGATTGGCTGTACCCCAAGTGTTCCTGACAATCAGTCATCTCACCTACTTGTTACCTTGCTGAGGGCTGCTTACTGCCTGCAGGTCTCGGCTGCCAGTGGTTTTCATCTCACAAATGCTGGGAGGTGAAACGGCTTTCGCTGACATTTATTTGCTGTCACAACAGAAAAATGTCCTGAGCACGCTGTGCCTTTCCATTCCTAGAGATGCAAATTTTACATTGGTTTCACCTGTAGTGAAGGCAGAGGGGTTTGCAAGTTGCTCCTCAAAGTCCAAAAGAGACTTGAGAAGAAACCTGAGAATGGCCAGAGATGGAAGAACCCATTCCCTGCCATCGCAGTGCAGAGAGGAGGGAATGAACAAGACACTAGGGGGGAACATAATACCACCTCCAAGGACAAAAAAAGGCTGTCATGGAGACCAAAAATTGGCAAAAATAAGAATTTATGAGTTCAAACTAGAGAAAGATTGTGATTCCATGTTAGAATTAAGTTTTTAGTGCTAAGGAAGGTAGCACTGGAATAAATTTGCTTGGGGCAGTTTTGGAGGTTTGTAAGAGGAGCTGGAGAACCATCCGTCAAGTATGACGGTCCTGCCATTGAGAGGGAGACAGATGACATGACATTTCAAGATCTCTTCCAGTTGTACTTTTTATGATTCTATGACTTTCTATTGTTAGCTCCTTTATAGCATATATAAATGTGTAATATTTAATATCGTGTAATATCTAAAGCAGTTAGTGCTGATGGTTTCAGATTAAAATGTCACTATACTTGAGAAGTCAAACTTACTGTTGACAAAGCAGTATATGCTTAAAAACAAGTGTACAAAATGCATTCATTCAAATGTTTATGGAAAATTGCCTCAGTAGCAGTCATGCAGTGCAACTTTAGGCGTACTTCTAAGGATTTAGGATAGAAATGCTAGAGAAAAATGAGTTTAAAGTGAATGACAGAAAAATCTAAGCAGCAAACTTTTTTTAGGGGAGAATGAATTCAGGGTTTCAAAAAGGTAGCTGCAGAAGAATGAGGCTTTCCAAATAACTTTGTCTTTCGATTGAGTGTTACATGGGTTATGTCCTTTGATATGAATGGATAGTCAACCATAAAGACTAGTTTACAGGCCAGTGTGTGTGTCTGAGCAAACCCTCAATGCTGTACACTGTGCACAGATCAATCCCATTAAGCAACATTTAATAGCTAGAATAATTCCAGTACGCATAAACATATTTCAAAGGCATACATGAAATAGCTGAATATATTATACAGAAAAGCAGAATTCCATGTCTGAACCACAGACTTTTACAAAATTCCAGTCAACCGCTTACCACATGGTCAGACACTTAGCTTTGATGAATTTCAGACAACAATATACAGAAGACAGATGCTATTAAAGGGTGTCTGAGGTAAACAAGTTTTTTGGGGTAGTTTTTACCCAATTTGGGCTATTATCAGCTCTGCAGAATGCATCTTGTAATTGCTGCAGAATTTCAGAGAAGCTGACATGACTGCAGCATCTGGGCTATTTAATCGAGGAAATATCGTAGTTGTAAAATATGCTGTGTGCCATATAAAGGGTGATTTGAGCTTCCTTTGATTCTGTAATTTCTCAAAACCTTTGATTGCCATTTATTACTACTTGCTACTACTTCAAAGTGAAAGAGAGAGCATGCTCTGTGAAGACTTTTTTGAGCTATCTAGAATCTTTCTTCATGTGGCTGAAAAGAAATAGCAGTTCTCTTGATCCACATTTCTGCTCCCCACATATTTGATCTTGATTCCAGTTTGGGGGGCTTGATTTGCCTGTGACTAGGCTTCTGTGTGGTTAAGCTAAGAAGTCTGATATGAACATCTCATTTTGTAACTCTTTTGTTGAAACACTTTTGCTGAGACAAGTACTGAAAACTCAAGGGTGTTGGGTTTTAACCCAAATCTAAACTCTAACTTTGGTTCGGTCTTGTTCATAAATACAAACTTTATTCTCTTTCAAGATCAAGATTTTTACCACCACCTCCTCAGTCACCGATAACAGTTCTTATAAATATCACTGTGCTGTGGTCTGTGATACAACACTACCCTTAGTTTAAATCTTACTATGCAGAAGTAATTTAATAAGAAAGTAATTGTCACTGGACAATCCAATTTTCACATGGGAAAGAATGAGTTCTCTTACAAGAAAACAAGGCACTTAAACTCCTTTCACTGAATATAAAAAATTAGCAATGGATTTTCTCATGCTATCATGTTCTCCTACAAACTTGTGACATAAAAAAAATCTCTGGCATTTCATCAGCTGCATAGATTGGCAAAGCTAGAAGGATACATGGGTGAATTGAGGGGCAGGAGACAGCAGTTAACTGCTCTTTTTTTGACAATACACTTCTCTTTCAGACCCTCACAAAGTTACAAATGTGCAGACTCCCTCAAGTTCTTTGTAGTGGTGTCCTGAAGAAAAACATTTAAGAAGCCCCCAGACCCTACAACATCTGTAAAATCAGCATAACCTGACCTGTAAAAACAAGGTTACAGTTATGTGGTCACGTTGCACCAACATAAATCCAGGCTCTTGCAAAGGGGAAAAAATAAAATAAAATAATAAAAAAAAAAATCAGTACAGCTTTTTGTCCTGCTTTTGTTTGGTTTTTCTTGGCCAGTGCTGACATTTGCATGGCTACACGGAGAACCAGACCAGGGAACTGACCCTGCTCAGCACTACCCCTTTCCCATGGACCGTGTTCAGCCGGATGCCCACTGGCTTCCTACTGGAAACTAGTGCTGGCACAAGGGGACATGAGGAGTGGTCTGGAAGAGTAGATGAGGGAACAGCAACTTGTAGTAAAACTGTGAATTTGGGGAAAATTAAAGTAACCATGACCTACATCAGATCACTATTTAGATACTTGGTTTTTAAAACTAAGTCTGGAGGACAACTATAAACAGAAAAAAGTACAGTTACTAAACAATTTAGTTCTGATCGCACTTGAATCTTGAAATACTAAACTGTTATTAATATCATGTAAGGTGTATGAATATTTTAAATCATTGACTACTGTAAGGTTTAGTAGTAGATTTACTATACAATAGGGAACATCCATTAGACTTGTCTTGTACTGAAAGAAATCTTTGCAAGAAAGAGCAGTCTATGTAATCCATGGACGAGTTTAGCCAAAAAGCCCAGCTAATTGCAAGAGGCAAAATCGAGGGCACGTATATAGCTAAAGATCAGTCTTCAGGTAGTAAATACAGAGAAGCTATGCAGAATACTTGGATTTACAGCAAAGCACCAGTCTTGCAGCAGTGTGGTGGGCAAAACTGGGGGGCAAGCAAGTAGATCTTTGAGCTTGGGACTTTCAAATAATGGTTGACTACAACTTTTTCTGAACGCTGTCCTTTATTGTAGGAAGAGACACTGGTGTCCCTAATCAAGGTCTCGTTCTTAGACATGCATTTGCTATAAATACCATCACTGTTATAATGATCTGGGGTGGGGCGGGATGTCAGTGTATATTGATTAAGCCCTGCAGCAAAAAGGTCATTCGGTTTTACAAATATTTTTCTCTACACCTGACAACTAAATTAATCCCATCATGCAAGTCACATACAAACATATGTAGCATTCTGGGAATCTGTTCCAGTGTTTTTGTTGCAGAGAACGTACTGCCTCTGAAAGAAATAGTGTTATTTTGAAGTTGACTGTTTCTAAACAGATTCAGTCTTATTAGAGAAGAGTTTAAATTCTCAGCTTCCCTCCTCTATTTGTCACAAAACATCTGCACAAGAAAAATATGTATGACTTTAAAAATCTTCAGTTAGTTCATTTTTGTTTCTGATGAAATGAACCAGAAGTAACATCATAATATTTAAAAGAGATTTCCAAATAGCTTTGCATGGAAGGGTTGTCAATGCAGGACAGAATATTAATAGTGCCAGAAGGTTTTGTATGTTGCCAAACTTCTATGAAGTTTGCTCTTTACATTTGCAGAAAATCACTCCACTTCTATACTTTGGTTGTTTTCTGTTACACAAAAGTGTCCTGTTTGGATTAACATTACTATTTCCCACTCTGCTAGTCATTACCTTACCTTTTTAATACCATTTTCATCCTAGTGGTACATATTTGTTCTTTTTTCTGCAAGCCTTATTATCTGATCTGCAGTGCTGCACTTAGTGCTGCTGAATAGCATGACATAGAAAAAAAAAAAAAAAACGCAACAAATTATATCTTTCATTTTACCCTTCTTGACAATAGGACTGTAACCAGGTCTTGTCATATCACTCATAGAGCACCTCACATCACCTCATCTCTTTCAAGATGCATTTTTAAAACTCTTACTTTAATTGGTTAGCATTTTAACCATCTAAGTTCTGTTTCTCACCTGGAAGAAGTTGGAGAGTGATTTATGGGGTTTGATTCTCATGGGATGCTGTGATACTTTCCTCACTGCACGAAATAAGTAGGTCCATTCTACAGTAGAGCAGATTAACTGGTGACTCATTTAACATAGGTCTTACGCATCTGGTTTCACACTTTTTGTGCCTTGATGCTCTGTATCCTTTCAGACACAGCGTTGATGGGACTCCCTGAGATTCACTATGGTTGGTATATGCCTGTCTATATCATGCAGGTTTCCGTACAAGAACTTTAGCTCTTCTCACCACATTGAATGCCCCATCTCATTCTTTCTACCATCAACTCTGAAGTTTGTTTTTGGTTTTTTTGGTTGGGTTTTTTGTTTTGTTTTGTTTTGTTTTTGCGACCTCTTTACAGAGGCATAGCCTAGTCATGCTTCAGGGTACAGGGGAGGAAAATACTCTTTGCTAAATGCACTCTATCTCAGCTTTCCTTGATTCCCTTTCTCTTCCAATGGCCTCCTACAGACATGAGAGGGATTGGAAACTCTTTGTGTTTGGCAGACAAGCCTAGTGAGTGTCTCATGTAAATTGCTAACTTGAGCGAGATTGCCAAAACCACAATGATAAATGCAGATTCTTCTGACTCTAGCTAGATATCTGAATAAATGACCAGATTCTCAGAAGCCATAAGCACTCGGTTGATTTCAGTACGTTGCAGGCTATTAGAAAATGTTTCCTACATTTTGTCATTCAATATCCAAAAGTTATCAGGCAACTCTTGGTAATGAGCCAACCCAATCTATTTTTATTTTTTTTAATTAGTCTCTCCAGGTAAACTTATAACATTTACTTCTGCATTTAGAAAAGAATTCCAAATTTAAATCTATCATTAACATACAAAGTCTTTTCACTGCACAAATCACAGTGCATGCATGTGTGTGTGTGTGTGTTTATGTGACTTGTAAATACATAGAAATATAAATAAACCCACAGGACTTAAAAGAGTAATATAAAACTGAAGTAAAAGGCAGAAGCAGTTAAATATTTATATTTTTACCAAAAAAAAAACAACAAAACAACAGATGAATGATAACTTGGATGTCTTCAAGCTAAGCCCTCATGGCAAGATTAACAATGTTAAATAACCAGCTAAACCTGCTCCCCTCATATAAGGATTTGTTATAATTTTTGTATAATGGCACATTTCTTCTATAGTGTCTCCTAGCTTTTCACAACCATTTTGCTTATGTAGAAAAGCAAACATATGAACTATTCTGCAACTGGTTAACTGGACTTGAAATAGCCAGTGGCGACTCTTCTCCCAAAAATAATAGGCAAATTGATTAAGGTATTATTAGCAAGGGGGGCATGCTGTGTTTTGCTTTTTTTAATAATATGCAGTTTTTTCATTTATTGACATTGCAATCATATTTGTGAACAGATACTTTATCTAAAAAGATTGAGTTGACAGTGCAACCTGTATTCTTAAAACTCTTCATTTACTAAGGTAGCATGATAACCATTTAAGACAAGCACTTCTGTTTCTCACCTGGGAGACGTTAGAGTGTACAGTGGTTTGTGGGTTTTAATTCTCAGGTTTTAATTCTCGTATCTCTCTCTTAGACCTGATTCAAAGTCTATTTGAATTGTGGGAAGAGTCCCTTTAATTTCAGGAGGCTGCTCAGTATTACTACTGCAATATATTCCGGTGTTGTGGGGCAGAGCATCACTAATAGACTTCGCATAGGTGGTAGCCATTACCTGGTTTCTATGTTTTCATTGATAAGCTGGAGGGCAAACTAGGTTTTGTATTCATTCCTCTCCCCCCATCCTTGTTGCACTGTCTTCAGTGCAGTGTAAAACTGAAAGTATTTGGGTTTCTTTCCATTTGTAAACAATTCCTTTCTTCCAGGTTTGAAATGCATTAGATGATCTCTTCAGACAAAAGCTTTTTTCCCCATAAGGACAGTCAGGGATAACAGCAGATGGCCCAGAGAGGGTTGCGCATTCTCTCTCCTTGGGGGTTTCCATAACCTGACTGAATGAAGCCCTGAACAGCTTGATCTGATCTCACAGCTGGCTCTACTCAAGAAGAGGGTTGGACTAGAGACCTCAAAAGTCTTATCCAACCAATTAACCAATAGTAAGCCTTATTTTGTTCTGTCCATGTACCTATTCTTTGTCTCTTTCAGACCTTAAGGCTGACAAAGGGTGAAGAAAATGAGGAGTGGGGATCACAGGTGGAGAAAATGGTTTAAGCAAAGGTCCTAAATGCCACACTGGTTCTCACTGTAATATCATTTGTGTCTTCTTTAAAAAACATATTGCAAGAAGTGTTAAAAACTGTCACACAATGGTTAGGGTTGGAAGACACTTCTTGAGATTGTCTAGTGCAAGCAGAGTCAGAACAGGTTGTCAGGACTGTGTCTGGTCAGATTTTTAATATCTCCATGATGGAGACTCCACAACCTCTCTGAGCAACCTATTCCACTGCTCAGTCACCCTCATAGTAAAAGTTTTTTTCTTAGGTCTAAATAGAATTTCTTGTATCTTGGTTTGTTCCCATTGCTTCTTGTCCTGTGTCTGGGTACCACTAAGAAGCACCTGGCTCTATCTTCTTACATACTCATCGGATAGATTCCTCCTGAGCCTTCTTTGCTCCAGGCTAAACAGTTCCAGCTTTCTCAGCCTCTCCTCATATGAAGGATGCTCTGAACCCTTAATCATCTTCACTGGACTTGCTCCAGTCTGTCCATGTCGCTTTTGTACTGGGGAGTCCAGGACTGAACCCAGTGCTGAACTTAGATGTGTCTCACCGGGGCTGAATAGAGAGAAAAGTTCCTCCCCTTGTCCTGCTGACAACATTGTTCCTAGTACAGTCCAGATAGTGTTGGGGGTTTTTTTGCCATGAGGTTACATTGCCGTCTCATAATTATCCTTGTGTTTCCAGAAGTGGCTTATGTCTTAAGGAGGAACAAGTAAGTTATGAAATATAGTAGTGGGCCAAATATGAAATCTCTTGTGTCTCATATGTTCAGTTACATTTCCCTAAGTCTGAATTTTCTTTTGAGATTGGGGTGTCCTAAGTGTTTGTGCCACATCAGGCATCCAGACACTTGTAATTTTCCTTCTCGAGCACTTCCAAATTGGATGAGTGTGAGAGGTTAAGAGTCAGAAAAACTGGTCACAGCTTGAATATTGATGTCCAAATGATCAGTTTTATTGCCCAGATAAATTAATTTCTAACATTATGGAAATTGAAGTCCTGAGAAAATGTATGCATTTTTAACTGTTATACAGATAATAAATTTATGATATAACATTTTTAAATATAAAATACAAGGAATAACAATAGATAAATTCAAAGAGAGTCAATTAATTGTGATCAATTTGCTTACATTTCCTCACATGCTGTTTTTTTTCAGATGATACAGTTTTCAGTTTGGACTTTCCACAGTCTCACAGAAATTATTCTTAATTCATTTGATTTCAACAGATATGAGGACCCCTGCGAGCGATCATGGGCATCAATTCTTCTCTCTTGATTTATTTGAATATGTTGTTTGAGAAATCAAAAAATCTGAAAGTTAGGCTTAAACAAAATCAAAAGACCAGAATGGATCTCCTGAAGGGTAAACCCTCCCTCTGATTTAACTGCAAAACTAAAACAAAACAAACCATAACAGCTCCCTTTCCACCAATCTATAAAGGAGGCCTATTAAAAATAAGTAGACAAATAGATTTACTTATTGTGTATTTGTAAAACA
The DNA here is from genome assembly GCA_013400195.1 of Aramus guarauna. Taxonomy (NCBI): domain Eukaryota; kingdom Metazoa; phylum Chordata; class Aves; order Gruiformes; family Aramidae; genus Aramus; species Aramus guarauna. The sequence goes on from VXBL01003188.1 coordinate 1,143,494, forward strand.
CATGCCAACAACAGACACGTATCCAAGCTAAATTTCATAATGTCACTGGTGCGGATTTAATTTCTGATTATTAAAAGAGTCAATATTGTACCTTGTTTGACTCTGATTTATAGCATAATAGGAAAGCAATAAGAAGTCCACTCAAGTATTTTCAAGTTGATTTTGCACAAAATTGCTAGATTTGAGGTAGTTTTGCAATAATATAAAAAAATGCAGCATCAATCATCTTTCACTTACATTCTATTTAATCACAGTATTTTTCCAGTCTGACAATTACTGCTGAGATTACTGTCATAATGTTCTACAAAAAGCAGAAGTGTTTCCCCTCATAGCAAACAGAAATGGGATACAGTAAAGGTACAAAACTTGACTTTTCTTACTTTGTAAGCCATAGCCATAAGAATAAAGGTACAAAACTTGATTTTTAGAATAAGTATAATGGTAATTTACAAAATATGAAGAAGAAGGAAAACAGAAAGTAACTGAATATTGTTTATGCTGCAAAAAGCATGATTTTTTTTTTTTTTCCACCTCATGAAGACAGATTATGTTCATGTTGTGGTCTGTTCCTCTATAGGATTTGATTTTGGCAAATTTTCTTAGCCGTAATCCTGACATGATCCTAAATCAGGAATGAATACAGGGAGTTGGGTGTCATCAGACCAGCTACTGTACACAAGTGTAACTCCAAAGAGTAGTAGTTTATCAAATTATATTTGGAGTGTAGGATAATTATCTTCCACATTGGATGAGATATACTATTTAGAGTTGTTAATTTTAGGTTTGGGTTTGCTTCTCTTTGTTACCTGAACCAGCGCCACCAATTATTGTTTTCATTAGTATTGCAGGAAAATTTATGTAATACTAATGCAGTAATGACAGTTTGAGAAGTTTATATTTTCTACTAATATCTACCCATGGTGATATGACATTATCTAGAAAGTGACCCTGATTGACTTAATTTCTTACTGCAGAGCTGTTGTGTTTCAAGAGCAACCATTTAATAACCAACTACCGCCTGCAGTCCCTGCTGAGTTAAGACAGCTGTGTCATAATGATTCCTTGGATTGTTTTGTCCCAAGGTTTTGGAGTGATATTCCATTTCATCAATAGTGAATTGCTAAATTTCATTATTAAAATAACATCACTACTAGATAGTTGACTTGGCCGACATGAAACATGGAAAACTACGATCAAAACTGTCTGAACTAAAATAGAGTACAGCCTGCAGGTTGAGTATGTGTTTAGGCAAAAACATCTGTAGAAAGGAATTTACTGAAGAGGAATGCTTTTGTTTAGATTAATTTAGCTTTTAATGTGAAAGGTGGCAAATTTCTGCAGTGGAAATTAGGTTAAATTCAGGAGACCTTACCTGTGCATATCATATGAATTTGAAAGATCTTGTGAAAAGTTTAAGGAAATTGAGAAGTTTTACCTCACTTCTAGTGCTGATATCTTCTAGTACCTGGAATTGTCAGTTTGAGTATATTTGGATTTTTTGCTCTCCATCGTTTTCCAACAGACTTTCCTCCTTTCCCCAGAGAGTGCAGCACCATCCCTGCAAGCACTAAGGTCCATAGAAGGAGACATATTTTTTGTCTGGAAGTATAAAAAGCATGTGTTTTGTTCAGAGAATATGTTATTCAGAGGCTGCCTTTCTGTGTAAATGCATTTATTACGTTTCTCTTAAGGATACAGTAGTGAAAATCGCAATTACTACATCATACAGCAATCAAGTGCCTCTGAAATCTTTTGCAAACATAACTTCTTTGTGGGTTTAACAGGAATTAAAAAGTGCATATGAACCAGTACTATGGAATACTTAATATTTGGAAAAACTAAGTCAGCTATCTAAAGTTCTCGTAATAAGAATTAGAAGAAAAGCTACTTTCCCCAAAATATGCATGAATGTGTAGAGATATCTGCATGCATGAGCACGTCTCCTCACCTGTGCATGTGTATATTAGTGTATGCTTATGTTATTTGTTCCATTTTCAGTCTATTTTAAATATTAGTTCAAAATATGATTTATAATAGTAACCTTAGTGATCTTTGGTGTCTAGGTCTTGTGTCTTATGTCAAAAAGGAATGGAGTGCTTTAGTTTTTTCGTTGTGTTTTAACGTTCTCCACCTGCAATTCCTCCAATACAATGAAGAACAGGACTCTAATATGGTACTGTAGAGTGTTAAATCTGGTGAAAGATAAAATTCGTACATATTTTTCAAAGTTTGTAAACTGTACGCTGCAATGTAGAAGGATGAAAATTACACATCTGATTTATAAACCTACTAGTAAAAATCAACATATAATTCCAAAATAACATATATTGCATTATTCTTTGTGTTTGTTTTCAGTTCAGATGAAAACCTTCACAGTATAAAATCCGTGATTTGATAACTTTCTATTCTTCAGAAAGGATATTTTTTAGCAAGGAAAGTCAAGAATGAGTAATTTAATGCCATCTGAAATACATAGCATTAATACAAGATCTTAAGTCAGTCCAGATGCCTGCAGATCAAGAATACCAGACAAAACTCAGCCAACTCTTTTCATAAAAGACCCCTTTCTTTTGTGGGTAACCAAGCTCGCCTCGCCAGTTGTGCAGTAAGCTTGCCTCTAAAAACCAAAGTCTCTTTTGCAAAGAAATTTTGAGCATCTTGACAGAAGAGTGTCAGGGAGGAGCGAGGCTGGTGGTGCCCTGATGGACCTAAGAGGGGGCTGCTTGGAGCGGGGGGTGCTCTCCCCTTATTAACCCCAGGGGACCCCACTGGCACTGATGGGGGTGGCCGCTCTGGTCTGGAAACCAGCAGACGCTCTGAAAAGGAGCCCTTGCAGGGAAGGGGGGGAGTGATTCAGCCCCCCTGAGGGTGTTAAGAGAGAGCACAAGGTTAGTTTTGCGTACCAGCTACTTCTGTACAAAGTCTTTGCGGTGAAAATTAAAATCAGTTTTAAGAGTACATGCTTCTTTTCAAAAGGTACCCTTTGCTTCAGCTCTACTCAGCTGAAAGAGGTGTGTGGGACAAGGGGCTGCAGTAGGAAGAAAAGTGTGTGCGTGTGTGACATAAAACTGTGGCTACAGGAGCAAGGGAACAATACACACAGAGAAATAAAGGGCTTACGAGAGAGAGAGAAAGTGAAGGGTACCTGCTTCAACTGGTTTGCCATGCACTGATAAGACAAAATGAATGTATTAAATCCAAACTGAAGTAGTGTTGTACTCCTTGACTGGTTTATTTTGTTTGAGTAGGTTAAAAATCATCATAACATCCTGATAACATGGGTGTAAAACTGTTGCAATCTTAAAGAAAAAGGGGGAGGTACTTTTTAGAAATACTCTGATTAATGCTGCCTTTATAAAGTGTTTGCTGTTTATCCGTCAAATGTTCAAAATCAAAAATACGACATTATGCGCAAAGAACATCATATTCAGGAAGTGGCGGGTGTTCTCAATGCAGAGTGCTATAGTGACGTCATGGTAATAACTGCAGTTTCTAAATGCAGGCAGAAAGCAGCGTGCTAGTAAAAAGACAAGTACTTGAAGACATGGAGTACATGGAGGGAAAAAAATAGTGTTGTTATTCTCAATAATAATTTAAGCTCCAAAATGACAAAAGTGTCTAAAAAAGTGGCTGAATTTCATCTGTAACAATGTTCTCCAAACTGTTTTATTAACATTGTGTGCTGATGATAGCAACGGGGCCTGTGAACCATTTTCCCTGTAAAAACATTCAGATTTCTTTTAATATGGCCTTAACTTGGGGGTTTTAGTACTTAATTTAGGAGTAATTCAAGCATCCTTCATTCTGGGAACAGCTACAATGCTTTCTGATCTAAACCCATGAATATATTTAAATTTAACTAGCTGCTTTATCACACCAGTGAGGATACAAATTAAAAGAAACATTGTTTTTTCCAGTTCATGACCCCAAGTATTTCCTCTTTGTGTGGAGACGTTAAAAATAAAATCTCCAGACAAATACCATCTCATATTTGACCTACTGTACATGTTTGTGATATGTTCCTGAATTGCCCAATGCAAATGCCTAAAGGCGGAAATCAAGGTTGTAAGGCAGGTACCTTCTAATGCCTGAGTTTTGATGTCATAATGGTAAAGGTAGGATTTTTGTATAATTCTCTCATTGTAATTTAGCTAGTTACCTTCCAAATTAGAATGAACTAATCTATCAGTGAGGAAAAATGTGAGAGACTGGATGCAAAGGAAATACTGTGTTTTCAAAAGAAAACAAATGAATTGCTAATATCTTGCTGGCTTTGGATCATATCACACTTCACTAATAAAACCTCAGAATATACACACGGGGGAGATACAAAAAAGACAAATAGGCTATAAAGCTCTTGGAAATTTATTAGATGATATCTAGGCTTAAACTGTCTAAACATAAATTAATCTTATAATAATATTTATTTAGTGTGTTGTATTGAATTTCCAACTCGAGATTAGCCTTTTTTATTTGTACATTTTAAATTGTTAGTATAATGCTTAGGCTTTCATGTACACAATTTAATAGTGCCCTGGCCAAACAGAAGGTGATTACTATGTTGTTCAGTAAATTGTAAAATTAGAAATTGTAGCTAAAGTGTTAAAACTTCTCATGACAAGGTCGATGTCAACAGCAGTCAGAACCACAAACCATTGCTAGGACTTCTGAAGAGAACAGCTAAATTCCATACTGATAATATTATTGTTTTCTGAAAGAAGTGCTTGCCTGCAGTCAGCTCCTTGTGTGAAGTCTGAATATCACTTTGAGCAATATTTTGCCACTTCTTCATTTCAGCAGATTCTTTAGCATTCTCAGTCTGCTGCATGTAGAGCAAGTTTGGTGGGTTGATGCCAGGTGCCCGCCAAAGCTGCTCTGTCACTCCCTTCCTCAGCTGCACAGGGGAGAGAAAATATAACAAAAGGCTCCTGGGTCAAGATAAGGACAGGGAGAGATCACTCACCAGTTACCATTATGGGCAAAACAGACTCGATATGGGGAAGGTTAATTTATTGTTAATTAAATCAGAGTAGAATACTGAGAAATAAAAAAACAAATCTTAAAACACCTTCCTCTCACCCCTCCCTTCTTCCTGAGCTCAACTTCACTCCTGNTTGAAATGGGTCTCTGCAGAGCTGTTCCTCTCACATATTCTCACTTCACTCTCTGGCTGCAATTGTTCTTGGTGGTTTTTTTTTCCCCCTTAACTCTGTTGTCCCAGACGTGCTACCACCATCGCTGATGGGCTCAGCCTTGGGCAGCAGTGGGTCCATCTTGGAGCTGGCTGGCATTGGCTCTGTTGGACATGGGGGAAATTTCCAGCAACTTTTCAAAGAAGGCACCCCTGTAGTGCCCCCACTACAAAAACCTTGCCATGCAAACCCAATAAAATACTTTTCTGGCAGGATATGTCAAACAATTTTTTTGGGGAAAATTCCAATTTATTTTTTTTTCTTCATGTAAAATAGCTCTTATCTCTCTAGTCTGGGGAGAAAAAAAAAAAAAAAAAAAAAAAAACAAAAAACAAAACAAACAAACCAAAAAAACCAAACCAAAAAGAAAAAAACCACACAAAAGATACAAACCAAAAAAACCCCAGAGTCACCCCTACCTGTTTTGTTGTGGTGTGGCAATTAACTTCTGGGTTTTAAGTCAAGTGTAAATTTTAGGTTATTAGGCTTTCCTGTGCTCTGTTTACAAGCAAAACTAATATGAATAAATACAGTTAGGGGACTGTATAGGAGGCTTAGTTTTGGTAGCAGGACTGTGACCCCCTGTGGATGGGTGAACTGGCTACATCTCCCCACCATGGCAAACGTAGCCCCATGCCACAAGGGAGGTCATCTCTCCTTCGTTAGCAGACTCTTATGTGCTCCATTGGGCTTTCTGCACCTATGCAGATTAGATGAAATAACTATTCTGACACTTGCAAACTTCAGGCATCAGTTTAACATCAGTTAAAATGAAGATGCATGGAGTTTCAATGAATCATTTGGGACAATGTGTTTCCAGTTTTAAAGAAAGTTAAACTTAATCCCTTTCACTGATTGCTACGTTGTTTGAAGTAATATTCTCTCAGGGTCATTCTAAACTCAGTTCAGGTTCATCAGGAGGTCCTGCAAATTCATCAGCTTTTTCAGCAAACCAATCCAAATATCAGGTTGTAACAAGAAATGAAATACATGTTTTTCCTGGGTTTGGCCTTTGCTATGAACATTGTTCATAGCTCTGCTAAGGACTGGCAGATTTGTATTTCTGCTTTTCTGAGATTTAGTTAACTAACCTTCGGTCACCTCTGTCTTCACATAAAGACCACGTAGACCATATTTTATGTGACTATTTCACCTACACAGTTCCTCTAATTCTAGCAAGAATCATTTAATTAATGTTTTGCAATGTCTTTGAAGCAGTCTATAAAAAGCCACTAATAAAATCCCAACTACCTAGAGAAGTCACTGTGTAGCCTGAAAAACAGGTTTATGACTATCAAAAAAGGTTGATCTGGGCATTTATATTACCTACTTCTCGGGTATAATGAAGTAATTATAACACCTTTGTTTTCATTTCTTGAAAAGGATTTATAAAAAAATATTATTTTAAGTGAGTTAATGGAACTTTCTATTTTCTAACTTCCTATTGTGAAAATCCATACAGGAATCAGTGGGGGTTTTCATATTCCTAAATTTTGAGGCAGGCTAGCTGGGTAACTTTTGCATTAACTCTCTGTATAAAGGTGAAAGAGACGGAGAAAATCCTTGAGAGCTTTATTTCGTCCCTCTAACTGAAGATCTTGCTTTGAGTTGCTTTTTTTGAGGACCTTCTCTCCGTTTGGAGATGGAGTATAGGGAAATAAGCCACATAAGCTAGGTGTTTAAGGTTTTGATGTGAATACCCCTCCTACTTCTCTCATTCCAGTCAGAGAATCTACAATGCTGTGTTTATTATAATGTTAACATATCTCATGTTTATCAAGAATTTCCAACCAAGACAGTAATCTCTGCCAAGAATTGACAAAACGTAGCTATGCTGATGAGTTCTGCAAGAAAAAGTAGTTGTGGTTATCCTCAGCTGGAAAATGGCTTCTTTGAACTTCCTTCTCTCCCATTTTAATCGTACATTAACCTTCATAATTTGTATTTGTACAGTCAAATTAATTAACTTGAGGTGACTATTTGGAGGAGTGTTTGGAATCAGTAGCTCTTTAAAGAGTATGGGTATCAAGGAAATGGTAATGAAGTATTTGTACCAAACAATTGTGCTTTATAAAAAAATTAATTGCTACAATGGATGTATATTAAATATTAATATAAAATGTTTTCCAACACTGTCAATGCTCAGTGAATTGATTACACAAAAAAGTGTTTTTCCCAAAGAAGACATTTTTCTGCTTATTATTCAAAATACTTTCATGCCAAATTAGGAAACAAAGCTTCCTTAATTTGAGTTTATTGTTTTCAAGTAATGCTGTTTCAGATTTAACAATTGTATGTTCTGTTCTTTAGGAAATAACAGAAGATCGGGATCGATCACGACTGGATTCAATGGTGCTGTTAATTATGAAACTGGACCAGCTTGATCAGGATATCGAAAATGCTCTCAGTGCAGGCTCTTCCCCATCCAGCACCCCAACATACAAACGGAGGCATATACCTGTAAGCCAGTTTGCTTAATCTTTCTTATTATTCTCAGAAGAATCTGGGTTTACTTCACTTTTTTTTTTTTCTTTCAGTCCTCACATTTATCAGCTCCTTGGTTCCAGAACTAAAGCTCTTTTTGTAAAGAATTTGTCACATATTTTTGCTTGTATATACGTATGTTCTGAAAGCAGTAATAGAGGCATCCATTATTTCCTTTTGGCGTCATTTTATAAATGAGAACTTCAGAGCTCCCAGATGAAAGAAAGGGAGATCAACAAGATTCAGAAAATGTCTGGCTCTTTAATTACCACTTACTGTAAATGCAGTGTCAGCACAGAGTCAGGATCACACCAGTCTCAGAGCATGTGCGTATGTGCCATTTGACATAAAATAGTTAGAACTGGAAGTAAGTCTGAGCTACAGGTCTTGTTTTTCTGCTGTTGGGAGGGTCCGAAATTTTAGGCAGACACACACTTATGAAATCCTCTTCATTCACAATAAGATTCTGGGCAGAACTTTAATTATTTAAATTTCTTTAGTTATTTTCTTTAATTATTTTCTTTGATGGAATGTAATATTTAAATGAGAGAATTCCTTGCTGAGAGTAGTCTGAAGGGAGACTAGACAGCTCACAAACATGATTGATGCATTCTTTTTTTCTGAAAAATGTTTACACGTGTAACTGTGAAGAACATGAAATGGCTGACCCAAGGTGTTCTCGTGCAGGCTTCCTGTTAATTTCACCCACATGTGCTGCAGCTGTTTTTCAATTTAAGAAACCTGAGAAATACTGCCCCAAGATCTCCAGGCTAACGTTCAGGTCATTTGTTTTGGTTAGTGGTATTTTCTTTTTAAATAATGAGGAGATTTTCCTATTAAAGCCAGACTTCATTTCTCTATAGGCAAGTGAGTCGTCTGTAGGTGAGAAAAGCTCTCTTTAAGTTTCTGTGGGTTTGGTCAGCTGAAGATTATATAATATGTCATTTTTAAAGGACATAACATAATTACATTTTTAATAGTTAAACATTTGCCCCCTGAATATTAATGTTCTCGCAGTATCTCCCTGAGTACCGATGGGAAAGGAAAGATGAAATATGATGCTAACATCTGCTCTCCATATCTTGCCAATGAATGCCAGCATTTTAGCTAATTTCTTACAGCAGTAAAGGGAGTTGGGGCAATCTGTATAAGTAAGCCTGCACAATAATCAGAGGTGGTACCTGCTTCCATGCTGCGAAGCAGCTCTCCAGAAAGACAGTTCGCATCAAACATGGTATATATGCTATTTCTATACACTGATTTTTTTAGGAATTTTTGAGCCTTTGAGTATTATGAATCAGAAGATCAAAAGATTTGGTTTTCAGGACGCTTGTGCATTGTGTTCTGTTTCATATTGATTTTATAGTAACAAAGCATTTGAACGTGATGCAAAAACGTGGGTTAACGGGGCACAGTTCTGCACTGTGGCAGCATGGCTCTGCTAAGCAGGATCTTCTAAGAGTAGCTGTACGCAAGCTGACTTCTACAAAGGCATTTCCATGGTATTTCCCAGTGCTTCACATTGCAGAGAACTCACTGGCAGGAAATATCTGACTCAAATGAATGGTCCTACCTTGAGTGCAGCTTTGTCTCTAATTTCTTAACCCTTTTCAGGAAACATCGCATTTGTGTACTTGGTGTAGAGGCGCTTGTCTAATTGGCAGCTTCAGTTTGGCAGGCCAGAGACTTAACTGGAATTAATGAATCAAAGGGTTGCCCTTTCTTTCCAGTTGAGGAGTAGTACCCCTGAGATGCTTCTGCCCCATGCTTCACCTATTCTAGGAACTTGGTATTAGGAAAATAAGGTTTTGTCTGCACAGAGTTGGTTGGGGTTAATAGTTCAGGCTTTTTTCTGCGTACTGTGTAGCTATACACATGCAGGCTGCATCTTGGCTAATAATCCTGACAGTATATGGCTGGTTCTACACATAGCCAGGTCTTTGCCAGATATGTGTCACAATTTATCTGCAAGCAGTATAATCCCCTGCCCTCACTCTACACACTAAATCAAGCATGTGTAATATTTTTACTTCCTCAAAAATAAAACATACTATATTTCTTCTTCTTTTTATTCTTAAAAAAAGGAATGTAATCGGTGTCATTAAAAGGGCATTTTAACCAGAAATTGCATTTGGCTGATAAGTGTCTGCTGGTTCAAAAAACCCAAAAAACCAAACAAACAAAAAAAACTAGGGAGCTGTACCTCTGAATTGTATAAACTGCTGGATGGTGATGTCATTTCAGCTGTGTAATGGTTTACAGATGTTCACTGAGCTTGCAACGCTGCCGGAGACAGAAGGTGGGAGCACACAGGAAATACTGAACATCAGAGAAAAATGTCAGACTTCTGCAGCCTCAAACTGATTATTCTTACTTTGCTTTCTAACATTTAGGGGAATTATAGGTTTGACGTTAGTGGTGATTTATAATTTCAGAACAGAAGCTATTGCAAACCACCGCATTGAAAAGGACAGCAAGTGAGTTGGTAAGAATAAGGCAAATTACTCTTATACGTAGAATTACATGTACATATTTGAGTGAGCCTATCTAAATACTCCATTATTTGTAAGAACTAGATCTTTATTTCATATTCACATTTACTAAAGTGTTACTGCAACACTTTTTTTTACAGGATGTTGAATCTGGTTCTGAAAGCGGAGTGGATGTCGCTTCAGTAAGTCACTCACAAACAAACTTGTCTCCTAACATCCATGCTCCTGACCTAGCATCTCCCTGTTCGGTAGCCAGCTCTGGAGCTAAACCAAAGGCTGGGGTGAGTACAAAGGTTACATTTTCTTAACATCATTCACGATATCAGGTTGGAAGTGAAATAAAGATATTTTATAGTATTCACTACATGGATTGTACGCAGTATGTGTGTGACACTGGAAAAAAAAAAAAGACTAATAATACAGGTTGTCTCAAGGTGTCGTTTGAGTGGCACACAATCCTAGAAGTTTCATGGTTTGTAACACACTATTATCAGCTGATGATTATAACAAGCTGATTTTTTATGTGAGAAAATACATTAATAGCACTATTCCATTTCACTTTGGAAGATAACGGTTTCCTGAAGTGGTATTACTTGGAAAGTTTCCTAAGTCACGTGGAGGATACAGCCAGAGAAAAAGATGGTTGAATCATGTAGCCTGATTTATGATGCCCAAACCCAATCACCCGAGTCCTTGAGAGGCTGAACTGCTGTGTACTGCAAGCAGAGGTATTACCCTCCTGAAGGAGAATGTCATTCTAAGGCCAGATTTGGCGAGCGGTTTCACACGCCGAGGATCGAGGATGGGAGGGAAGACTTTGAGCAGGCAGGCACCAGTGCACGCAAGGTGGTGAGAAAGGGCAGGTCTGAGAGCTCAGAGATGGCAAGGAGCTCTCATTAAGCTGTTAAAAGAATGTTAAAAGCAATGTACCTAAAATGACATTTTCCTTATTAGGCAGTACGCAGGCAAGTTCCAGGTTCCTTTTCCACCATTTCAGTGAAATGCTTGAGAGCAGCCAGTGGGCTGCTCGTACATACTCTTTCTGTACATATCCGATGCGTGTCATTGTATTTTATGCCGCTGACTTTTGGGAGACCCGTTTCTCAAGCAGTTTGCTCAGATCGGAGGCAATGGAGCTGTCATCCTTCTGTATCCATTTGTAGATACAGGAGCGTGATCCTTACTTTCGCCATTGTCCATCTACTGAAGAATCCTTCTTCACAATGCTTTAGCCAGCAGCACGTGCAGAAAACTTGGATGTCCTAGAAACTCCTGACATACTTTCTGTTCCCTCTTGCACTTGCCGTTTCCACTCCCTCATGAAGCAAAGGAATCTAGGCTCTTCTAAACTTTGCCTAGGCTGAAAAGTCTTAGCATAACTCCTGCACCATCTGTTCACAAATTCAACTGCTGCTGCTAACCCGACCAGCAGAAAATCTGGGATAAAATATTAAAATATAAAGTGTGGTTAGCATAAATATATATGTTTATAACAAGTTTATAGAAAGTAAAATGGAGGCCAACTGTCACTGCACTGCAATAATAGCAAGTTAACTAATGCCTTCGATTGAGGCCGTAACAAAAGTTCTAATAAACATTTACATTTAGGATTGTTCACTTGTACAAAAATAAATTCACTTGTAATTTATCATCAGTGCATAACTATAGCAAATAGAGAGCTCTGCACTCTGTCATTGCGTACAATGTGCACAAATTCTCAAATAAGTACATACGTTATGCTAGACAGTGATATCCCTTTTTGCCAGATCCTGAGAAGAGCACAGACATTCTCTAAGGTATTAAACAACCCTTTTAAATTTAGGTTTCTTTACTAATATTTGGGCAACTCTTAACATCTGGCTTTGCAGAAGTGTGGGTCACTTCTTTTGGAGTTGGATATTATGTGTTAATTCATCTTTAATAAGTATTTATTTGACTTTTGCTGTGATGGATATATCATGCTGAACATATTTGTGAATATTGCTTTATTATGTAGTTTCTAATGTATATGATTTTGTAGAGATCCTTTCTTTTTTTTTTTACTTTGTAGAGTAACTGTGAATATTCAAAAAATTTCTACTGATATGTGGGTTGTAGAACTACAATCCAAAGGCACCTTTTGTTAACCTTTTTTGAAAAGTGAAGCTAAATTTCCTCCAAACTCAACTCTCTTTGCTAAAGTTTTGCATGCTGCAACTCACCACACTCTGTGTGGGATTTGGGGGTGGGCTCTTTTTAGGAAGTATATTCAAATAAAGACCATATTTTCATTTTTATCATAGTAGGTTTGATAAGTACAAAAATGTGGATCATTTTTGCTCAAGTGTAGATCTCCTGCGAACTGGGGAAAAACAAGACCCTCTCAGATACGTTCTTTTCCTTTTGGCTTTGGGCTTTCAGATTGTTTTGACTGTGTGCCCTTCTGATCCACAAACTGAGTGCTGATGTGTGCTGTGGCTTCAACTGTTCAAAACTTCAGCTGCCTCCCTACTTGCAGTCAAACTTTACTCGAAAGCATAAGTTTTCTTGGAACAAACGCGCTAGGAAAAAATAACCCTTTGTTCTTACCCTTGTATATCTCTAGCCTGGTTGTTCATCTTGTCTGCATGGCTAGGAAGTCTGCTGCTAGGTGCTGGACTGCCATCCATACTAGTAGAAAAAAAGTTCCCCTATTCTTCTCATCATGTTTAGCTTTGGACTCGACTCAGGACGAATTTTTAAAAAGGGCATATTTATTGGCACATTCTTGAAACACTACCCAGAACAGACATCAGGGATGTCGCTGTACAGATGATTTCTATGTAGAGATGACCTGTGAAAATCCTCAAAGTAAGTGTGGTGTTCTATCTGTAAGGGACACTGTTGTCATCGTTTGGAGGGGGTGGGGCAGGCAGTTGATTGGGGTTTTTGTTTGTTTGTTTGTCTCAGAGTAGCTGGTGTAGGAATAGTTTTATTCTGCACTGGAAACTCAGCAAGCTACTTTTTAATGGTAACGGACTGTTTCAAAGATTTAACTTCCTTCTGGTGTTTGCAAGAGCAGATCTTCAAGAATTCCACGTGCTTAGTCTCCAAGGACAACTTACTTTGTTGTGTTTATTAATAATATGTAAACAAGAGTATAACTGCAATTAGGTACATTATGGAATGAGATGTGGTATTTTAAAATAAACTATAGCAAGCTGTTGACTGCATCAAAAGCAGATCATGCAATTAAAACACGGCATCATGTGCACACTTGGGGGGTGGGAAATATGGGTTCAAATCTAGTCTCTGATAAAGAACTTGGAAAAGATATTAACTACACAAGACATTTTCTTACAGGTAGGAAACTTGTGTATAGACAAACTACGGCCATTCAAGTTAATTCAGCTTCATATGAATTTGAAACTAGAGGCCAACTGTCCCTTACTTAAAATATCTAACAATGTCACAATATGCTGGAATATCCATAAGCAGAATTTGATTTGATAATCCTAGTGGAAATGGTTTATGGAAAAGCAGGACATTTTAAATTTTCATGGGAAGTTTTTATGAACTATTAAACAAGCTTTTCAGTAGCAGATGTATTCAGAATCGTATTTGAAATTCAGTATCAATTATAATTTTCTTTGCAAATTAATAGATATTCTTTTAAACAAAATTAGGTGTGGGTGTGTATTTACATACAGAAGTTATTTAACATTTCATAAAAATTCACTTACCGATAATCAAATCTATTCTCGTTAGTGTGAACACGTGTACAGTACACATATATATTTTAGCATACACATGCATGTATACACACACAAAGTACTCCTTAATGAATACACAGAAATGACAAAGAAGAGCAGGATTGTCCCCAGAGCATTATAGAAAGGTATTTCTACTGACAGGTTTTTCTATGATTCTGCAGGGTGTAGCATGAAAGCCTTTGCTATGCAGATGTACATGGTATTTGGGGCTTATGAGAAGTATACAGTTGAATAATCTTCATCCTAAATTTAGGAATCTGCCACCATTATATTACATAGTCAGGGTAAAATAGCATAATGTGATCAATAGGGTATTTGGCCCACGGTATAACAACTAACTCAAAATGTACATGTTTGGGGAAGGAGCGCGAATGGGCGTTCCTTGTGAAATAAGGATTCACAGGATTGAACAGGTACATTTCCTGCATAATGTAGGATTGGATAGTAAGAAATGTTTGGAGCATTTTTATATTACTTATGTTTACAGAGTAAAGAATATTCATGCTTCTATAACTAGCACATCTCTATGTTCTGGGTTTTATTCACCAGTCTCGAAAATAGACAATGACTTTTTAATATTAACACTTGAATATATACACTTGGCAAGAATTAATCACATGGGAAGTAGCTTAAAAAAAGCAAATTAAATCAATAGGCTTTTGCCGCTGTAGTCATGAGAAACACTGGAAAATGGGAGTGTCTGATCTGGTTTTGGAAAACAAGGAATGTAAATATCCTATATGCCATTGCCTTCTACAAACTAATGCCACACATCTGGTCACTTATAACATTGTTCAACAATAAAGACCAGAAACTATTTCTTTTTAAATTTGGCTTGATTATTATAGAAACAATATGTGGCTACAGAATTTAAAATGCATTTTAATAGCAAAAGATAAGTTACAATAGCCTTCTCCAGCATCCAGTTAAAAGCTAAATAGTTAAGAAAAGCTTGAATCAATTATTATTGTCTTTACTTTTCTCTTTTTTTTTTTTCCCTAAATATAAAAAGTTGGCTAAAGAACAATAGCAACTAAGGCCTAAATGTTATAGCCAAATTTTTGTCCTTGAACATCTGCTCTGCAAAGCCTATCTATTTTCTGTTCAGGTGAAAAAAACCAGCCATGATTATTTTCTACTGCTTTTCTTGGCAGTGCTATCCCTCTTGCTTCAACAGTGTCCAACTCAGCCTTAATCACGCTGTGCAAAGGTAATCAGAAATCTATTATCACCAGAATAGCTGGTATCTAGGAGAAGATGGTTTCTCAGATAGGCTGTAATGACTCATTTAAAATGCATTCATTTCTCACAGTGATTTTAGGCACCAGTTATGCCTGCAAGTACAAAATGACCTCGTCTGGCTGTGCACTCGAATGGGATTCAGGTGCAGCTCCTGATTACAGTGGAGCCCAGATGAGCTCAGGAGCTCACTTTCACAAATCTTGTTACTGAGTCGGGCAAAAGGTTGTATTAATTAGATGACGGTTTTGCAAAGTATTCATTTGTATATACTAAAATAATTTAGCTTTTCACATATGCTTTTGATTCATATTATAAAATTTCAGATGTGTAGTGAAAGCCAAGTTGTTCTGTGAAGAATAATTTATAGAGTTGTAGATTAAGAAATAGAGTTCAAGTTTGTTACTACTTTACTACGCTGTTTTTAGCTTATGAAATAAAGCTAAAGGTTATGGTAAGTACAAGGAAACTTTTATTTCAGAATCAAATATTCATAAAGAATCAGGGCAGCAAGTGTTTGAAGAGTTTATATTTCTCACTGCATTGTTTTACGGTAAATTCAATGAACTATGATGTGTACAAACACACACAGAATATGTCAATGAATTTGTGCAAACAAATTTTTCACAGTGGGTCATGCCACTTGAAAGGTGATAGATTTTTTTTTTGTCTTGCTGAATAATACCTTTATATTTACTTATTTATTTTTTTAATATCACTTTTCTAAATTTTGCTGATATTATGATGTTCCTTGAATTACTATTTTACTCATTCAGGCAAAACTGGAAGTTATTTTGGTAAGCATTCAGGAAAAAGAGTTTTACTACACACCGTTAATTACAATATTGTTTCTTTAAAACTGAAGGATTTTTACGAATAGAAGATGAGAAAAGACTTCAGGATCTGACCATGTTGATTAAGTTAGTATTGCCTTTCATATCTATGTTTAAGAAAAGCTTTTCAGAAGACAGAGTAAGACAATTAATTATGAAAGAAAATTTTAACACAATTACATTTTCGTTCGAATTCTAACAGCCTGTTATTTCACCCTACAAAAAGTTATGATGTCTTTGACAGCGCTGCTCTGGCCAGGGACAGTCTCTTTTTCCATCCCTCAGTATTGATTCCTGAATGACCAAAGTGTATGGCAATTCACAGTGCAATAAAAAGTTTGCCATTTTATATACCTGCAGTATGACTCAAGAAATACTTGTATTAAGCTGTCTATTTTTGTCTCTTGTTTCCAAATTTTGATCCCAACACAATATTGGATCTCCAACTAAAAACCCAGCTTGTCAAGTGCTAAGCATGAAAACTTCTGAGTCTTTCCAAGACATCAAGTTGTACGTCTACATTTCTGTCTCTTCTTGCAGCACGTTTTTAGCAGCTATGCTTATAGAGTTGGGTTTTTTTCTCATGTCTTCCTCCTTTCTGTAGAGTTGCTGACACTGTCTTCAACACTGTATCAGTCTGGTTATGTATGATACCCGTTTTTTATAAACGGAAGCAAAAGTTTATGACTTCTTCAGCAGTAACATTGCTATTCGGACTATTTCTAACGTCAAGTACATTTTTTCACTTTATGCTGCCATCTGCTGCCTTGCTTTTGCAAATGAAGGGCACTGGGCAGGGGACATCAGGCACTTACACTGCGTCAGGCAGATGTGCTGATTAAAACATTTCATAATTGAACATATAGATACAAAAAAAGAGAAAAGAAAACGCTTTTCATCTTTGTACAGATGCATTCCAGGTATGATATACTAAAGCTTAACATTTTTCTGTGGCAATGAAGTTTTAATGGGAATTATAGTGGATGGGGATACTTTTAGAAATGCTAAAAAATTTCCACTTAGTCCTAAAAAGAATTGATTTTACAATAATGGAGGAAAAATTCAGCTCTTAATGGATTTAAGATGTTTGGAAGATTTTTAGTTTAATCCCTTGAACTGTAAGTTTCACATGAGGAATTCCTCCTTTTATATTCACACATGCAATAATTTATTTGTACATTAAGTGCTGGTATTCATAAAAACCATATCCCATTTTCAGCCAGCTACATAATTACTGACACAACATAATATCACAACTGCATGTGTACAGCCATAGGAGGCAGTTCAAGAGTTTTATATTCGAGTGCTATGGTTCCTCCTGGCATGTTGCTTATTGCTTCAAATGGAACCAACTGGGAGGCAAAAATACTGAACATTGCACAGCCTCCCTGGAAGATATTCTCTGTTTTGCAAAATCCAGAGCGGTTTTCATTTTTCTCATTTTATTCAAGCCTCTTGTGTTTGACAATAGGAAACTTCTTGTTCTCTGTAAGAAAAATTCACGTTAAACTAATAATCATACCTGAAGTTGCCAATGTTCAAGCAGTTCAGCAGAAAAATGTGAGCAAGGGTGTGTTTATATTTAAAGGTATCATGCTTAAATGTATTACAGTCTAATGTGTTATGGTTATGTCCACCTATAATCTAACGGGCTAAGAGGGCAAAATTCTTCAAGCTCAGCTGAGACCTTTGAACACATCTCACATCTTTTCTGCATGAACAAAAAAAGCTGAGGGAATTGTCATTTCTGGTCACTTACAGGAATGTTACTGTGGTAGAGAATCTGAAAACTGCAGTCCGGGCTCTCTGACATCCTGTTTGCATTTGGGTCTGGGCAAGACGATTCCCAAACCCCTCAGAAAGGAGGGGTCACTTCTTTGCACAACTATTTCTTCACCGCAAGTCAGAGTTACTGACACTTGGAATCAAATCTGTTATGTTCTTGCACATCAGCATTGTGTTTATTCGTACTGCCATATCTGTTCGAGAAATGGAAACTGAAATCTGTGACTGGATGAATTTTATTGTGTTGCTCTCAGGACCAATATCCTTTTACATAGCTTAAATTTAAATACTCAAGGCTTAATAGCAGGAAATCATTTATGTTGTTGTTAAATGACCATGAGCAGATGCAGAGAAAAAGAGCTTTCTGAGTTGTCTAAGAACAAATCATATGAACGTTTATCATGTGAACCATACAAGGTCATACAATTTCAACTTTCAGCCTCAGTTCAGTTTGTTTCTTTAAACCTCATTCTGCAATCAGTTAAATGCATTTTCTCACAGGTGTAAATCTGTTTAAATCAACAAGACACTGTATATTCAGAAGCGTCACATGCATGGGTATGTAGATACGTATTTTGCAGAATTAAGGCCTTGTGTCAGACCTAAAAGGTTTACTGATCAGAATGAGTTATCACGGTGACACAGAATACTCCTTCCCAATGCCATGTGCCTGGTATCTTAAAAAATAACACACACAAAAATCATAAATGACCTTTCTCAAGTGTCATGAAACTTCCCTCATGCCTACTGTGACTATATTCAAAGAGTTGACTTGTGCTTATTGATTAGTAAGTAATGGTTGTGTAGAGACTCACCACAGGGCAGCCTGAGCGTTCGGTCTCATGATATAAATGAGAATCGTATGTTCTCTAGTTACAAACGAATGTGTGATGCCTAGAAGCATTGCTGGTGTCCCATCTAACAAAAGTTAAGAGAGTCAGTTCTATGTGTCAATTATTTGACTGCCACAATGTACCAGTAAGATAACTTGGTGACTTCAGTCCTGCCAAGAACTGTGGTCTAAAAAATGTGTCATGCTTCTGTGTAAAAATGATGGTAAGCTGGATTTCAGCAAAGGAGGTGTCTGGAATACGGGAATATCATAAGAGCTGGGATGTGAAATACGAGAGTTCAGACTGATACTCTAAATTACTGTGAAACTGGGGAAAAAGAAAGACATCTTCTCTTTAGCCTATGAATAGAGAATTCTGGAAAAACATATCTGTAATAAAGAACAAATCATTCAGAGCATTTCTGTTGGTTTTCAATACTTTTTCAAAACTAATGACAATGATAGCCAAAAAAACCCGCAGGCCACCAACTCATGATTCTGCTTCTGACTTACTGCTATGCATCCCAAGATTGTCTAGGGAGCAGCTGAGGCTCACTCTACAAACAGGTAGATATTAGCAAAAAAAAATTAGGAAAAATTGAGACATTTTACTATTACTTTCAGGTAAATGTACCACTATTATTTTAATGAAGAATATACCTTTTGATGCAAAATTAAATAAATAATTTGGCTTAAGTATTGCAAAAAGCGTTTGTGACCACAGGTCTCTATCCTGAATAACATAGTTTTCAATCCTTGCTGTTTGAAAACTGGTGTTAATGAATATTCATGTGATAGATTACTGACTCGGGTTTTGGGGAAATGACCATTCTATATGATCTAACAAAAAGATTGGTAGCATAAATAAATCAGTTTTAATTAGTTGTTAGTCTGTTTTTCACTCAATATTTAGAAATGACACATTGTGACTTTGATAACCAGATGCTGACTGAAAAAAAAAAAAAAGTGCAAGTGGACTTTTATAAGTCACCTATTGCTTAGCATGTTTTTCCCGAAGTGTTGTTTATATTGTAAAAGGAAAGAAATATGCAGACATCCATTTGCAAGTGGAAAAAAAGTTGGTTTACCTTTGTCCATGGATAAAATAACCTGTTTGGTTATTTGCCCCCTTTCAATCAAATAGAGGCCCCTCATGATGTTACACTTACTGCCAGGTGCCTTGTCTTCCTCCAGTGGTTTGTGGATATGCACGTTGTCTCATTTGCTAGCACTTTCCAGGTGAAAATTATTAATAAATTACTTATTTCTTCTAAAAGGTATTTGTAACCATTAGGTTAAAGGCTTAGCTTAAATATTATGGTGATGGAAACAGTGGGTGGACATTGAAATTCCCTTGGTTTAAGACAAAGAGCCGAAGGAACTTGCAAAACTTAGCAAATAGCAAATTTTAGATGGGCTTGCATCAACATTATGTTGAATATTCTGTTTCATCAGCTATAGGTTGATTTTGCAGACTAGCAATATTAAGGACAGGGATTGAGCCTGCTTTATTAAATATAAACCTGTGAAGGAAGCAAGCAAAATTACACTTCTTGTAAACCTCAGTGTATTTACACTTTAAAAAAAAAATGTTAAAGCTTATCTAAAAATGTTGTTCTTCATAAGTAAATCTTTGTCTCATATGAAATCAGTAGAAGGGCCGGTTTCTCTAGCCATTCAGAAATGATAGGTTTGATAGACTGACAGGATATCGGTATCTTTTTTAATTTAAACAACTCTGATATGAAGCTGGTTGAGTCTGAATTTTTTAGAGCTTGCTGCGCTTTGCTTTCCATGGCAATATGAATGTCAGATACTATGTGAAATGTTCCCATTTGTTCTCCAATTTTATTGCCTGGTAACTTTAGTGCTAGTCTGTCTTCTGTGCTCTTTCACATGGACTGAGTTGAATCTTTACAAAGTTTCCCCTTTTTATCTTGAAGTTACTTGAATATGTTTAACTGTATGTCAGTATGAAATTTTGACTCTTTTTCAGTACTTGCCCAGAAAAGCTTACGTGACATTTATATCATTGTGGTTTTTTTTTTAAAAAAAGACTTTGTAAATTTTCTCTGTCAGCGTATAATCCGTAATAGTGCATCTCTTCATTGAAGATCTCGAACCCCACGACGCAGCTCAGAGTTGTTGTTGCATGCATGAGTAAAGATAGGCAA
Source organism: Aramus guarauna (assembly GCA_013400195.1). Taxonomy (NCBI): domain Eukaryota; kingdom Metazoa; phylum Chordata; class Aves; order Gruiformes; family Aramidae; genus Aramus; species Aramus guarauna. The sequence continues at coordinate 1,164,256 of VXBL01003188.1, forward strand.
AATTGTTAAATCGTTGTCAGTTAGAAGCCTGTGAGTAGAAAACTGCTCAAAAAGATGTAAGCTCATTCTTAATGTCAACAGTATAAAGAATTTATTATCCCTGAAGAAAAACAATGTCCACTAAGCACTAACCAGTCTTATTAAGGGAATTTTTGTTGATGTTTTTTAAATTGCTATAATTGTTGTATACCTCTGAATGGGGTTGCATTAGTTTTGGTATGAGACGGCACTTGCTAAAGAAATCACTGCAGGAGATGATGATTGGTACAGGTGAGGTACATAGGGAGTAATCACTTCATACTTAAAAACAGAGGATAATCTTTTTTAAAGATTAAATCTGTGGAACTTATTGATATTTTGGAAGGTAAAAGTAAATTATTCTCAAAAAAGTGCTTGGACGTTTTTTGGGGAAAAGTTTATAACTCATCAAAACAGCAGATAGAAGCTTCTGCTCATTATCGTTATAGTTTTAATGTCAGTCATGCGATGAAATCCTAATGCAGGAGTTGCATTTGACTCGAGCCACAGTTTGCCAGCCTCTTCTGTTGGGCCTGTTGTTTGCACTACGTGCATGCCCTGTAGCTACCACTGGGATTGCCCTGTTTTTATACCCTTCCTCTAATCTACTGCGGGTCTCGAGGGGAGAAAAACAGTCTAGATTCATCCAATAAAACTATAGACATGCTCTAAACCATAGACAGTTGGACATGGAAGCCCTTACATGGGCTCTTTCTCTTACATGGCATCTATTTCTCTTGTATAGAGCTTTATCTCAATATAACTTGTCCTAGTGACACACGCCTTCTCTGTTTCATGCCTGATACAGCATTTCAGAGCAAGTCATAAATGCCAAACATTACTGGGAAACTGTTGAAATGAAGGAATCTGAAATCTCCTGTTAAAATTGTACTCAGATGTATTGCATCAGTTCTTACATCTGTATGTCTCACCATTTTAAGAATTCTGTCTCTTTGAAAGGAAATAATTGGAAGATACAGTAGGGGATAAATTTCACCACATGCAGAAGACTAGCATAAGGATTTTTAATTATGTAAGTCCTTAAAATAGTGTTGAAGAGCATCGTACTGTGTTGAAATGCTTACTATGTAAAAGCCTTTAATAAACACCATGGAAACAGAAATATTCATAGATTTGTGACTGTTTCCGTCCTGTTCAGCAATAACTCAATAAGATATCTCAAAATCTACAGAACAAAGGAAAGAGGGTTCCAGAAAAGGTCCGTAGATCCCCTTGCTGGACAGTATAAAGGAGTGGGAATGGAGAGAGATGCTTGGAGACTTGCTGCAGAGAGCTGGGTTGCAGATTTTCTGGAGAAAAAAAAATCTCAGGAGTTCATTTGTAAGGTAATGCTGGTTTAGGAGTGTGGTTGTGTCCCAGGCAATACTGCTTTTTTTTTCTCCTCTTCTGCTTGATGTTCATACAAGGAAGGGATTCAGATCACCCACCTGCCCCATGCTAGTATTGTCATGCACAGCAGGTGAGATGTTTACAGGTATAGGAATCACATTTGACCTGCTTAAAAACTACCAAGAAACCTACTGCTTTGATCATCCACTGTGCTATTCTCCAAAGTGATAATAACTATTCGAGATTGTTTAAACTAATATTAAAAATGTTGTCCTGATAAGATTGGAATTGGTCTATTTATTGTAGTGTTACTTACTGTAAAACTGTTTTCAACTAATCTCCTAACATTCATATCCAAAAGTTTGGTATTTGATGGGATTTTGGCCTGTATTGAGATGTTATGAAATTTGAATGCCTTTTGGCAGAATTGTGTATATAAAAACAGGAAAGAGCAAAATGATTTTAAAATGATGCTTTACTTTAGCTTAGCTATGCTCCTGAATCTTTAAAGTGGTCTTTTTTCCTATCTCTTCTTTTCTTTTCTTTTTTCCTGTTTCTTTTTGTCTTTTTCTGTTTTGTTTCCTCTTTCTTTTTTCTCTCCCTCTTTCTCATTTTCTCTCTTTTTTTAATTTTATTTTTTCTTCTATTTTCTTTTATTTTTCCACCTTCCTGACTTTCATTCTGGATTTGCATCCTGCATTAAAGTGAGGACAGTTATTAAGACCAAAGCATACCCCCCCTGATCCCAAGTACAATTTGTCTTCCGCATGGTCAATGGTCGTCTTTCACCAGATCAGTCCCAGCAAGATCACTGGCATGGTTGTGTAGCCACAGCTTTGCCTATCCCTGTAAGAATTTGAATTACTGCTTGTGTGCAGCTGGATAACCTGTCTATTTGTGACATGAACAAGGCAGAAGAAATATCAGCATTTATAGCAAACATAGGTATTAGCTATTTTCCAGGCCATGGGCTAAAGACCACTGCCTTTGGGGGACAAGTACATTGCTAATAATTGTTGTTTATGCTGTCAATCTTGTTACTACTGGATTCAGCCTCCGTGAATCCATGTCTCCACTTGCAGCTGTGGTTATTTTAAGCGTGCCATCAGCTAAGTCATTTTTGGGGGATTTGTGATGTTCGAAATAATGTGAATTTAGCCAAAGAGGGAATATATAAAACCTCAAGAAAGAAAAATTGTATTACAGGGGAAAGAAACAATTTAATATCTAAGTATGTCTTTTTGGTGAGAATTTCCTGTGTTTTATCTAAGAAAGAATTTCAGGCTTGAGTCCAAGACAAGTAAGGGAGCACAGAAGGAGGGGACAAAGACATAGAATTTGAGTTAGAAAAGTAACGACAACAGTTTAATCTCTCTACCAGTAGATGGAGAGCACAGGAAGGTAGAAGCAGGCACATGAAGAAGGAAGAAAAAAATCTTGCATTAGCTTCTTGAAGGCAGGGAGAGATGAAAGAAGGAAAAAACAAGAAGTGGGGGTGTAACAGATGGCAAATTAGGAGGACATTGGAAAAACTGGATTCTAAAGGATCAAGAGGAAATTACAAGACCTAAATTATCATCTTGGTCAAATCAGCTTGTTAATATTGAATAAATAAATAGGTTATCTTCTTTCAAGCCTCGTACACGGTATTCTTTACTCCTGGAACATGGTTTGAAAACGTGGCATGAATAGTTTGCATTACTGGAATGGAAGAAATCCATGTCTGCCTTTTCAAGCACTTTCCCAGACACAGACATGCTGTGAGTGACATCATGGAAAACCATTTCTTCTTGTCCTTTATATACGCCTCTCGTAAGGAATTCTCTTGCTCCTGCGCTCTCTTTCTCCCCGTTTCTTGCCCTCTCTGTCTCTCGCTCTCTCCTGTGTCTCACTTTGTGCTTTTCTTTTTTTTTTTTTTTAGTCCTCAAAGCCAGGGTGGGAGCAAGGGAACTGGTTAGAACTCTGTTTAATAGTTGAAAGAGCTTGGTTTGGGGTTTTTTAATGCACAAAATTCCTCTCAGTGAGACATGCCACACATTCTGATCTCTCCCCTTCAGGCAGTTACACACTATTAAATATGAGGTTGGAAATGACACGCGTCTGGAAATACAGAAATGAAACAGCCTTCCACTTTCTGCCCTGCACTATACAATGAAGGTGTTGTAAATTGTTAATTGAAAGGCATGGGCTTCTAGTTTGTTGGGCTTTCTATAAATAGAGACTGTACATTCCAGTGTGTTGTCACTTTTTATTTTCTTCAGATTAACTACCGTACTTTGAACTTTTCTGTGTTTTAACAAAGTTTTTAGTTTGCCTGTTTTTATTCCCTAAAACATAGTTTGCACTCTGAAATTTTGTTCTATTTACCTTCTCTTACTAAACCATTTTTATGGTATTTTTGTACTACCCCTGTTTTAAAGGACAAGGAAAATCCAAACAACCTACAATAGTACTTGAGGTATTCCCTGTATTCTACAATCCAATAAATAGTGAAATATGATTATTGTATATTAAAAAATATTGCACACATTAATTGGTTAATAGGTGATTAATAGGTAACTTATTGCCATGCAGAATACTGAAAGGCAAACAGGGTACTGCTTGAGATGGACAGCGGGGAGATCCTTCTGTCTTCCAAAGTCATTCTGAAGTTTTGGGTTCCCACTCTGAGAAGACAACGTTGTCTGTATGTGATTGGCACTAGACTGGGAAGTTTATTCTTCCATAGTAGTTTGTTAGGTGAACAAAGACCCCGCACAAGAGGCAGCCGGTGAGGAATTATAGGCCATTCAGACTGAATGTGAAAACTTCAATGTGAAAACAAGGTAGGGTTTCATTTCAGAGAAGGGAGAGGAGTAGATGACAGAATTAATCTCTCAATAGTCCGTGATCCTGCAGAATGCTAGCACTCTCTTTACAAAGCTGTAGCTCTCAGTCCAGCATATTTTATATGGCAGTAGTATAGCCTTAGGAGCGTTCAACACAGTTTACGACTATTGATGAGTAAATGCGAGATTAGATAAATGTGGGATTAAATATACTGTTTCTTTAAAACGTGATGAGTTTCAAAGCACATCAAATGATTTGCCAATATACATCTCCTTGATGTATATTCACCTGAAGGAATTTTAAGATAACAATATTTAAAATTCAGCATTTGCTGCAAGTGGTGGGTTTATCTAGGAAAAAGTGAAATTGAATATAGACCTTTCAGATGAACAGGAGAAATGAGTTTATTTTCACAATAAACTCACATGGTTGAGATGTTGAATGAGCAAAAAGTTCAGGAATTCAGTATCTCATTGGAGAATAAGTGGGTTGATAGGCATAAGGCAGATAGCAAAAACGTGACAAAGTGTAGTACAGCCAATTTTATATCCAGCTTCCAAAATGTTAAACTGAACTATGTTGGCTCATTGTGGAGCTTTGCTACACAGTCACATGCAATTTTTCTAATTCTTCTTTTGCTCTTTTGCCAATACAAAAGCAGTTCACGAAAGATCTAGCTTTGCTGTTGCCAACATTGAGTGATGTTTCAACATGCTTATGGATTCTGGAGTGTTTTGAGACCTCTGTATTCTTAGGAGAGGAAAAAAAAATCCTTAATGTGTTTCTCACACTGTTTAGAACGTCCTGTGGATAATGTCTTGGAAATACAAAAATTGTAAAAAGGGAAAATCAGAACAAATAAACTCTATGTTAAGAAAATATAGAGATTTGAGATTTATTTTTAAAAATTCAGATAATCTGGGTACCTAGAAGTCACTTCAGAAGGATGTGTAATTGTCCCAAATTGTTTTCTTAATTGAGCCATTAATAATTTCTGAAAATTAGTAGAAGGACAGATTTAAAAAAAACAAAAAAAAAAAACCACCACATTTAGGTGTCTAAAGGCAGAAGTAGACAGCTGCTGAGCTGAATGAATACAAAGGAACTACCTGCCACTGAATGCTATGAATTGCATCTTATGTCACCTCCAGGACAAAGATGACTTCCAGGAAGGGAAATCCTGTTGCTGTACCTATTTCTGTTACCTCTAGCTAAGAGGTTTTCACTAAGTTTTATGCTTCTGAATTACTTTTGAAAATATCTTGGTAATGTCTTAGCTATGTGTTCAGTAATCTGACTGTAGACAATGAAAACTTTAACCTCAGTGCTTTTCCAAAGTTCCTTGCTAAAATGAGAAATTCTGCAGGGATTACCCAGGCTAAGGAAGCAGAAAGGCAGAAGAACAAAATTCTTCCTATGATTATTTTATTACTTTGTCCTGATTGCTCAGAAGAAGAGTAGGGAGAGAAGGAAGGGAGAATGGATGTTAAAATACACACTACAAATAGGAACTTCTTGCAGGTAAAGATCAGGGGAGAAGCACCAGAACTATTTAGCTGAGTCTGGTTAGGTTTACCTCTCAAAGTATGCTGAAAGATGTCACAGGCTTCATTAAATATTTAAGTATAGAAAGCTTTTCTCATTGGAAGTGAGTTTCCTCTTTCCAAGAAATATAGACAAGCATAATATTTTATTTTATGACTTTTTTATTTGCACCTTTTGTTTTTATTCACATATCTACCTATGATTACCTATCATTGAAGATCTTTACTTCATTAAGTATTCCATTATAGCACTGAGGTCACCTCAATGGCAGAAGAAAAAAGGAGTCCAGGGAGTTATATGTTCTCCTCCTTGTATTTTTAAGGAGGAAAAACTTAGAATTTCTGCCAAAGGCCTAACTGCTGCCTTGAAAGAAAAATTTGCAGCAAAATTTTCAGAAGTGTAATTGACTTTGTATTTAAAGTCTTCTTTTGTAGGCAACTTGGACATTTGGGAGTCAATTAGGTTAGACTTATATGTACTTTTGAAAGAGGGTAGCTCCTTTTCTTTTCCTTTACTTCTTTCCATGTTCCAAAGATATTTGTACTTTTCTGAAGCAGTTGTCACTTTCATCCATCTGAAAACAACACACAGTACTAGATTCAAAGCAGAGTTTTCTCAGTTACGGGCTGAAGTTTGTGCACACATAGAATGCAGGTAGTTTTTCCAAAGTGCTACCATAGAGAATCTCTGATAATGTTTCCCTGCCCTACATGATATTTATAGAAATATTTTCTGGGTTTCCTTTTTTTATTTATTTTTTTTTTTAAATTTGTTGTTATGGGTGCTTTGACACACCTATTGGAAAATGTTTAGCTGATAGATGAGATTATTTGCCGAAGGAATTTTGAAGACCGAGAACATTTGAAGAGCGAGACCTTGAGTCACTGAGACAGACCCGATCTGTCTTGTAACTTTATTCAGAATTTCACAATCCTTGCTAAACTGCAAGATAAGGGCCAAAGGCAACAAACCAGCAGGAGCCGACTCAGAATGTGCCAAAGTTCATAGAACGGTTGCTTCAGGCTGGAGTTTGTTGACCCTTAATCACTCAGGGTCATCAGCGGTTCTGCTGCAGGGCCCTGCAGAACGTGAGTCCGATCAGATCTCCCGCTGCTGCCGTCCAGGCTACCGGGTGGAGGGAAAGCTGGGATACGCAAATTCCAAGGCAGCGTTTCATGGGTGTCTGCCCGTCAGCGTGCTCTTTTGGACTGCCATCCTTGTGGAAGGCTTGTGTTTTCTAATTCTAAACTTCCTTAATCTCTTGCAAATGGTGTAGGTGGAGTTAATCACAGCACAGGCAGAAGATCCCTTCCAGTTAGCATACCCTTTATGCTCTCAGTACTGTGTTTTGGCATTAATTGATATTAGTGTAAGCACATACTTACACAGTTTGAGTTTTAAATCATTTTTTGTTAAGTCACAGTGATAACTGTCAAAAAATGCCCTTTTCCTGTTAAGCCTCCTTTGACTATTAGTATTACCTTTAATGACCACGTTGCAGTGAGTATGCTAGACTGCTGTAAAGGAGAAGTGTGAAAGATTGCTGCAGGGAAATAAATGGCATTTTAAACTCTAATCTTGCAACAAATTCAGCATGTAAGCACACAGTGATAAAACCATGCTTCAGTCTTGTGATCCTTGACTTGTACAGAGTAGTAGCTACTAAGGAATATTAACTAATTTAACAATGATGCCATTCATGGTATAATAAAATCTTTAATGCATATTTTTATGGGCTCTATCATACATTTGGGCAGCTCACAAGTTTTGACAAAAGTCATCTTCATGGCTATGACAGAACTTTAGAAAATATTCCTACAAGCTAAAGAGGCATGTGAATATAGTCCATCCAGCACATAAAATGCGTAAAAATGTTTTGAAAATTCATCCACTGTCTTCAAAAGCTCCAGATTTGTCAGTGGGTTTTTTTAATCCTCTTACATATGAAAGAGGCAAAAGAGAGAGGAGGCGTAAGGGCATATTGGCCTCTGGAGCAGCTGTGTGCCGCAGGGACTGAGCGTTTGGGAATCTTCAAAACTGGATGATCCTCTTTGAGAGGAAGCTGGAAGTGGGGGAAAAAGGAAAGGATAATGACAGTTCATGTTTCACTACAAATGAAAGGACAAACGAGTTCATGAAGAAAATAATCTGGTAATTGCTATGACTTTTAGTGATATCAAAACAGGAAATAAACATATCTTTGGAAAGAATCTGTAAGTACTACTGTACTTTTTAAAGAAAAAATATTCTAGATCAAAAAATATTCTAGATTCTGTATATGTTTAGGATTATGAGATTCTAGATGCTTCAGAAAAATACTCACAGGGTAACATTTACAATTGTAGATAAAGCTGGAATATGGGAGACTGGATTCTTTCATGTTTTTTCTCATAAGGTCCCTCCCCACATGCATCAGCAAAGCTATCTCATTGACTCTCCCTAATGTTTTCTGTATTGTACTCTTTTGCGGGGGTATCTGAAAAAGTTTGATATCAGTCAAGATCCCAGTGTTCCCAGACTACTTAAAACATTATTTATATGACACAAATGATCATTTTCCTTGTACTCCCACATTAGTCTGCATGAGGATTTTTGCTTTATACTGGTTACATTCCTTCTGGTGTATGGGTAATTCTTCTGCCATGTTTGTACAGGATCTTGCACAATGAGGTTGTGGTCCAAGTCTGTGGCTTTTGAGTGCTTCAGTAATACAAATAATGTTGTCACCACTTAAAAATAGGTTTGTGAAGTGTAAGCATGTCTGATCTTGATGAGAATGAAAGCAAAAATACTATCTGGCTACCAATATCACCATTATTCTTATTTTTTAAATTGTTGCAAGTATGCTATTTAATTTCAGTAGCAGTCTTCAAGAAGTTTTCAGTCTAAAGACCAAGGTAAGAAAGTTCACGCTAGGAGACAGACAAAAAACCCGACAAGATTATTAGTGAGTAAAACATTTTCTGAAACATTTTCTCATTATATTCCCTTCAAATAACAAAGGGTTAGGGGCAGCGTTTGACATGGGAAGGGATGCGTACAAGTCTTTGGGGAAATAATAGTTCAGAGAAATCAACGATTGTTCTTGGTAAACTGGGATTGAAAATTCCGTCTATACCAACAGAGAAAGACATCATTAAGCCAGAGGACAAGGCATCTATTTGCATGTTTGTCATCCAGGAAAGAAGGCATACTGGGAGTAAGAACCCCACCAGCAGGGTCAAACTCTCTGTGAGAATAAAGATCAGAAGCCAGGAACAAAGCGATGAACATACTGATTTGGACTGTGCTAGGTAAAATACAAAGATGATGACTGATCATTTCCATTTGAAGCTGGTAGGTCTTGACTGTCTCTACAGATGAAGATGAAAACAGTTTCAGGCAACAAATACAATGAGTAATTTGTATTTTGACATATGGAAATTGCATATTAAAAGCATCATTCTAGGAACATACGGTATACATAACTATTATAAGAAAGAGTAAATGAAGAATTAAGTAGGAAGCTTAAATACAAGGCCAATTTTATTGACATAAAATGGACTAAGGAATTAAAAAAAAAACAACCTGCACATATTTTTTGCTAGTTTGATTTTTTCTTTTTAAAGATTCTCTCTCTCCTAGCTATTAAAGAGTGGCTTTTAATCATTAATCTGTGTGAATAAATTATACTTTTATCTTCTTCAAAAACCACACATCATTGTCATCTACTAGCAGATAATTGTTAAGATTTACTGGAAAAAACCTGGCATGTTTTTGCATTCCCTGTTGTCTTGTGGTCTGACAGTATTATTAGCCAATTCTACCCAAAAAAACACCATCAGTATCACCTTCCAGAATGAGAAATGGAGTCAGTTCTTCCAACCAGTAAATCACCATCCCGTGTGAATCCATGTGGAGTATGTAACTTGTTCCATAAAATGCATAGGAAATTATTTCCTAATTCCCATTGAGTTCCCTGTGGTCATCTGAAGTTCCCACAGAAGCAGTACGAGCTACTAAATCTCTCCTTATTGTTTTCACTGAAGTTCTGATAGCTCAGCTCCTCAAACTAGTAATTACTTTGTTACTGTGTTTTGTCTCTTGGCCTGTGTATGTGCATGTACAAAGTTCCCACCGTTGCAAGCATCAGTGCAGGTCAGCTGCAAAGTTCAGCAGTGGGAGGTCTGATGTTTACCAAGATTTCTATTTCCACTGCTGCATCAAACAGATCTGCTCTGACTGTCAGATTCTGGACATCTGCAACTGACTCTCACTCAGCCGAGCAAGTATTTTCCCAAACAGTGCAGTTGTCCTTCCATTAGAAGGCAGTACATGAGGAAAATTATGGCAGCTGTGGCTCTTCCAAGTCTTGGCCCAATCAGCTGTTCATTAAAACTGTAGTGATCCCACTGTGCTAAAGAGCTGTGTTCTTCACCATCAGGATGAATCCATCCACATGAGAGAGACTAACAGAGCTTTTAATTCTAATGTTCCTGTTCTACTGCCTATTTTATTTTGGAATAAAGTATTTTTTAAAGATTTTGGTAACTTAATGTATAGGTAGTAGGGAAGCTGTTCATCACAAAGTCTGTATAACAGAGATTAAACAATTAGGTGGAATAAGATCTTACGTTGCTTTGAGAAAATTATTTTCAAGCATACAGTACTGAGTTGACTAACAAATACTTTGGTTATCACAGGCTAGAAGACATTTTAAACAGAGGTTCAAGATTCTTTTTACGTAGCTCCTCTAACTAAACGCTATAGGATAAATCAAAATTCTTATCCCCTTCTGATCTACTCTTATTACTTGTGGAGAAGTGGAGGATAATTATTTTCTGACTCCTTTCTATAGCTGGTAGCAAGACATGGGCTTTGTCTTAATGTTGGATTTGTGAGCTAGGTGATAGAAAGCTCTGAGCATGAGGCAGCTCAACAGTTCCACCTCCTTCCCCCATGAGATACAACATGACACAGGCATGACATGACCCTTGTTTAAAGGGGTACACTCCATTGGTTCCCAAGTACCAAGTCTCTCAAATGCTATTTCAGTAGCAGTTTGTAAAACTGACCGGGTGAGTAAAACATCTCATGAAGGTGAGATTGAATTGCCAAAGCAAAATTAATTGCCCTAGCATTTGAAGTCAGAAAAGATCAGGGAAAAAGACAGTCTTTAGTGACCTAGGACACAATTCAGTGCTTGCCAAGGTTGAGGAAGACTTCCCATTGATTTCTCTTAAATTTAATTACCAAAATTCCTGTGGTAGAGCTGTAACTCCTCAGGGTTTTACATGGGATCGTGGTCAGTGATTACTCCTGGAAAAGTTAATTTATCCACAAGTAATTCAAATTAAACAAATACTCACACATGGAAATGGGGTTAATTTTGTCACTTCAGGAGAAGTGAATACTTTTATAGCATATCATATCTTCAGTTCCTGGTAAGCACTTAGGAATCAGCCCAAAGGATAATGAGTGGTTTGATAACTGTATGTAGGAATGTGGGAAAGATATCTAAGAGCAGATGGCTTTTAAGTCTTGCCAGCAAAGGCGCAAGAAGATTCATTTGCTACAGAATGCAATTAAAGTTCAACCTTGCAATAACATTCAATTTCATATCAAAAGGTAGTTAACTGTTGATACAGCTTATTAGAAAATGTCATAGATTGGAACTTTTTTACGTCTTTAAAAGACATTAGCTTAATGCTTATGTAACAAGGTTGGATCCATCCTTCCTGGTTGTCTTTGGAAAGGTGTGACATGGCTGCAAAGGTCTCTCTTGTTCCAACAGTTAGTTCCCATGCACAATCATTTCTTTCCTAGATTATGGAAAGATTGAGATTTGTCCTGAATCAGTGCACCTGCAACTTTCTTTAGTTTTTCAGCAAAATAAGAACTAAAATAAAACCTCACACCTGATTTCATCACCTCTAGGCATCAGAACAGGGTGATTATCCCTAGCTGGTCGGGAGTACTCACGGGACAAAATACTAGCTATATTTTTCTCTGAAGTATTCATCACAAATGGAATATTTTTTTTTCCCTTCATCATAATGCACTAAACAAAATATGCCCTTTTTATCTATTTAAGAATAAAAGTATTAATTAAGTTAATTTTTTAAATTCATTTACTGCCAAAGACTTATGACCTACAGCCTGAACCTCTTCTAAACATTTCAGTCTCCTGAAGATTACTTATTTGTACTGGATGATAGCTAATTGCCTATAAGATACAGAGATCAGAAGACCTCTTCTGTTCTAATTTGTTTCATGCAATTTTTGTGATATTTGATCCAGATTCATAAAAGCTGAAAATACTCAGGTGGAAATTTTGAGCTGTCTTAAAAAAAAAAAAAAAAAAAAAAATGGACAAGACCAAAAAAAGAAAACCTAGGAGAAAAGATAACTACATTATTCATTATTTAAATTCTTTAACTCCTAGAATACCTATGTATGTTAACTTACAAAAGACAGAAGAATAACAATGAGTACTAATTTTCAGTACATTGTAATTAGTGATAGTCTTAACAGAATTTAACTGCTATCAGAACATTGAGATTTTCAATGGCAGCTAGAAATCTGTAGCTACAGCAGCTTTTATATCGCTTCATATGAGAGAACAGAGCTCTTGAAGATAGAGGCTATCTGGAAATGCACATTATAGAAATGAGGTACTAAAGCAATCTCTTGCTACATATTTTCCTTAACCTCACCTTCCTAATGACTTATTTGCGGAATTTTCAATATAGGAGAAAAAAAACCCAGGAAACTAGCTGCAGTGTATTTGTTCATATGTCAGGCTTGTTCCTATGTTTACACAAATGAGTTTTGGTTTTCTCTAGACCTAGATAAATGGATGTTTCTAGTGCCGGTATTTCAGGACTGCACTGGGTTACTGTGGGTCAGTTAGGAATATTCAAGTTTCAGAAGACGGTCAGGAGATTGTCTCTCCAATCAGGAGAGCAAGTGCCAAAATATATGGTATTTTGTGTGGTGTTTATTAAGCTGAATGTTTGGATTATTTAGTCCTGTTCAAATGTAGCTTTGAAGCTATATGCACTTTTTACTCAGACCGCTTGGAAACCCATGATAATTTCTTATTACTCCTTATGGCAACACCATCTCTTCCTGCTGCCGTCATTTGTTTTCTCAATTTCCGTGGGAAGTACTTAAAGACAATCTGTCATTTATCTGCAGCATCTGTAAGGGTATGCTTTAAGCCAAGATCTTTTTCCTGCTTGGATTTCAAGTTTGAATTTATGCCTTTCTTTGATGCCTTCACAAGAAATTCTTACACTTTGTAGTTCTATAAACCAAGCTCAGTACACATAGCAGGAGCTATTTCAGCTTCCACAAGTTCCTTGTGTGTCAGCATCCCAATTGTTTATTATTTTGGGTGCTCCCTGAAATCTCAGTGGTTCTAGTTTTCACAAAATTTCATCTTTTCCTTAGACTGAGTACAGAGCTGCTCTTCTGTGTTCAGCAAGGTTTGACATCATCTTCTCAGCCATTTTGTCCTGCATCTAAAAGATGCATCCAGGTGCCATTAGGAACTCAGAACAAATGAATTCTGTCCTTATTCTAAAAGCTCTAACAGATAACCTGGGTTTGAACTAGATAGAAGCTGAAGATGTCAGTTTTAATGGTTTGACAGTTTTGAACTATGTCAGTCCAGCCAGTTTTCAACCCATCTCACTGTCTGCTCTTCTGGCTCGTATTTTCTCAGCTTCCAAATGAGATTGCTTTGGGAGACAGTGTATAAAGTCTTACTAAAGGTAAGCTATATTATATTCACTGCTCTCTTCTTGTCCACATAGCCAGTGATTACATCTTGGAAGGCAAATCAGGTTGGTCAAGGATGATTTGCTCTTAGTAAATTGATTGTTCCTGATTGCCTTCATGTCACTCATGTCTTTGGAAATGGATTCCAGGGTGTTCTTCATGATCTTTCCCTGGACTGAGGTGAGCTGACAAGCTTAGAGATCGTTGCCTTTTTGCCTCTTTTGGAGATGGGCGCAGGTCTTTCTCCAGCCACCAGGGACACCCCAGAGTTGTCATGATTTTTCACAGACGTTAGTTGGCCCTGCAATCACATCACCCATCTTCTTCAGCGTGCTTGGGTAGACTTCATTTAGCCTGACAGGTGGGAATACATCCAGCTTCCCTAAATAGTCCTTAGCCTGTTGGGTCCTCACTTCTGGCTGTTCCTCTGTTTCAAATCATGCTAAGCCCAGATGTCAGGGAATAGAATTTGCCTCTGAAAAGTGAATCAGAATGGTCTAGATTTTGACTAGACTAGCAGTACAAAATCATGGAGAAATGAGCATAAAAAAGGCAGACTGAAAAATCTTGATCTATTTTACCTGTACGTTGGCTTATTGCTATCTCTCACTCTCTTTGGTACTAGCTACTAAAGGTTTTTTTCGTTCAGCAGCTGCAAAGTGATGAGTACCCTCCACTGCAATCACCACATTTATCCTTAAAATGAAACACAGGCAAATATAAAATAGAACTTTCATTCTCTACTTCTGTCTTGAGAGACATAGCAAATTTTTGCAACTTTCTTCATACACAGACTATTCCTTCCTCATCGAGTTCAGCATGCAAACATTGAGTTTGGAAGGTCTCAGATACATGGGTGGTCAAGAGTACTGCATTCTTCTATTCTTTCCAATGAAAAACAGGCACTGGTAGAAGGATTGGTACAGTGTCATTGTTTCGTTTGTTGGTTGGGTGTTTTATTTTCACTAAGCCATATTTCTGCTTACTTTGCTGCCAAGACACAAGAAAGAAATCCTTTTTTTAAAAAAAGCCATCTACCCTTCCTGTGGCAATTCTCTAACTTAAATTTACATACAAAATTAGGGACTAATGAGGGTGGATTTAAAATTTTATATTTATCCTGCTCATGTAATTCTTTTCACAAAATCTTTTTCACATGAGAAATAGCTATTTTGTCAGAAATCTACTCCGCCAGTCTGCAGACTATCTGCTTTCCAAAAAACACCTACTGTTTTCATGTGATGAAATGGGATTTGTGGCTTTCTAGGGTTCTTTGCACCATCGTTAATGGTCAGGAATATTTTTAACTGCTTGTGAGATACTGGTTCTAGGAGATTTGAGTGTGAACATAAGATTCAGTCAAAAGTGTTTTTGCAGAAAACGTTTCATACTTGTAATAGTCCCTCTTAACTCAAATGCAGAATAATTCAAACTTTCCTCAGGGGACTGGTATTGGTATGCAAGCCAAGAGTGTACTTGGACTCTTGTGTGCTGTTTCCCTCTGGAAAGTTTTGAAAGTTTAGAAACCGTGAACTACATTTTTGTAATATGCCACACAAAATTTGGGAAAGTTGAAACAATTCAGAAAGAAACTGTACTACTAGGGCATGATCCTGGGAAAATACGGAAAATGCCCAGCACTTCGCTAAATTGGACCCACTTACTACTCTCAGGATCTGTGGTTCATCTGTCTGCAAGCCTGAGCGAGCTTTTCATGGGAATAGCGTGGGAACACAGACGTCGATGAGACACTTCTTTGCTTAGTGCCTGCAGAAACCAAAAATAAAATTCAGAACTAAATAAATAAATAAAGTCATCCTGAAAGAAGACCTATTTTAGAACTTCTAGAAAAGGAAGGATCTTAAAAGGGCTGTCTTTATAGTAAATGTAGCAATTAATAAAAGGTTTGCCATAAAACCTGCCTTTTAATAGTAGGTTTTATTGTCTTTTATGCATATCCATATATGCACACACAAAACTGTGTCTTTAACAAGGAAATGGACCCAGCAAAGACAGGAAGATTATGAGTCAGGCAGTGTCCACTTCAGCCTTCATTTACTGGAGTATATGGCAAAGTTCCTACTGACTTTAGCAGAATTGTACTCTGTATCAGTAACAATTTATTTCTTCCATGAATTAAAAAGATATCATCTATAGAAAATAATAATGTTTGGAACTTATGTTAGCTAAATGAATGGCAATATTGAAAGTCGCCAACTTTTAAGTGTCCCATAAAAGGACTTTATAAGATAAAGGTTTTTCAGAGAGAGCATATACTTTACCAGCTATGGTTAGCTATGGTTTGAATAGAAAATTATTATACCTGTTAGTTAAGATGAAAAATGCAGTGTCATTTTTATGATGTAAGGAGCTGTGGCTACTTTAATACCCACTGATTCTAACAATCAAAACCAAACAAATGGACTAAAATATGGAACTTCTTACTGGAAAATATTTTAATATCAGAATGCAAGCTACAGAAATACATAGCATTCTAGATGATTTACAGTAAAAAAAATTTAGCAATTGTAAGAAAAATGTGTGTATATGTTCTAAAAGTTAAGATTAATGTTATGTGTTAATCTCGTAATACACTTTTAGATGTAATGCATAGAAAAGTCTATCACAGAACAATCAGAATACTTTACAGAATTTTTTCTCAAGGCACTTGAAAGCCCCTAAACATGCCACTTAATGGTAAACCACTATGATTTCCATTTTAAAGATGAGAAAAATGAGGTGTTTGTAATATTTGTAACTGGCACAAAGATTGTCCAACTAGTATTCTTGTTCTAATACCAGACCTTGACTATCCCCAGTGGTCCTGCTCTAAGAAAAGTAATACCTAGCCTGTCATCTTCACCATGCAGTAAGCTCAGCCTAACTTTAACCTGCAGCATTTATGGCTGAGCCTTAAGGTGATGAATGGAGCCCAGAGTCCCCTGCAGTCGATTGCAAAACACCCCTCCTTCCTCCCAGGCTTTTAAAATGTGTCGGCAGCATGAGCAAAACTTCCCAGATGTATGAGTACTTCTCTTGCTTTCTGGATTTTTATGACATCAGAGATCCCAGCTTGACAGATAGTACCTGGGAATAAAACGGGACTGATGCACAGAGATGAAAGACCCGTGGTGGTGTCTGCTCATGTAGGTATGTACTGTGAAATGTTAGCGTAGGCATTACTGAGTTAAGCAAGGTGTTGCAAGATCCTAAAGAATTGGTCGTATCACAGCTCTGGAGTAGCACACTTACTGGTAATACTTCCAGCTGAGGAAACTATATGTCAGATGAAATATGTATTTCTCTGGTTTATTAACTGTACTGGAGGAACCAAGCTTTTGGTTTTAGGTTACAAGCATTTTAGCATAAAACAGCTGTGCAGATGAATGTTTTGTTTTCCAAAGAGGTTTTTCAAGGGCTTGGGGTATTTTTTAGAACTTTCATTGTTATATTTGGATTAAAAAACCTACTTTGCATCATTTCCTTAGGCCCTTTTAGGAGATAAAGCTCCTGTTTCTTTTCCCAGTGACAAAGAAACTTCTCTTTTTTACTTGTTACATATTTTTATTTCTTTTTTCTGTCTTTTGGATAAAAGAGGAGTTGTTTTCATATAAGCAATATCTTTCCTACTTTTTTTTTTTTACTCAATTATCTTGAAAGAAGCAGAAGTTCTTGAATTAACTGAAAAACAATTTTTCTTACTTTTTAACCCCTCAAAATGTCTTTCTGTTTTACTACCTCTGTCACCCACAACTTTGACAAGTGCTTAAAGGTTAGCACGCTACATATGCAGAGTACTCGAACTCATTTCATTTCAGCTCTCTTTCTCTTGGATGACCTAGAGAAATAGTGACTTAGTAAGGTCATGTTAGTGGTGTTTGGTGATTTTTAAGCTCACACTCACTACACATATATGTTGGAGCATGAACAAACTGACATTCCAAGAATATGGTTAAATAAGCAAACAAGATCCAGGTAGCATATTTTAGTGTTTATTCCCCTCCTTTCTACCCCTTGCCATTTGTGAAAGCAAATAGGGTGGTTTATGTTAATCTATTTTGCTTTATGTTTTAGTAAACCAAGAAAAAACATCGTAATTATCACATCTAGCTGACTTGGTGATAACTTACTGAAATTTGGCACTTATTTTCCCGTGATTGCCCCTGCCCCCTTCCAAAGTTAGATGCACTTTTTTCCACAATAAAACATTCCACTGACTCTCTCAGACCTATCACTGATTCCATCTGGCATGTTACCTCCCTCCTCTCTCTGTCATCTCATGATGAGCTATTACATGGCTCTTCAGCTTCCTGAGCAAAGAACTATGATGTTCTGCAGAAAGTAAAGGTTTCATGATCATAGAAGAGATGTAGCTTTTGTAGTAATTTATTCTTCTATGTCTGGATAAAACTCAAGATCAAGAGCCTCCCTGGGGATCTGCTTTTGATCCTTTCCCACCAGGTCCAACAAATGTAATATAACAGTGACTGAATTCACATGAGACTGTAAGCATAAAGATTTGTGCCAAAACATACATATCATGTTTTAAAAATTGGTTTCTTGGTGTTTGCTTTTTTATTTTGAGAGAGGGAGAGAGATCTCTCAACACTTGCAGCAGCATGCTGCTGCTAACAATGGGAAGAGTAGCCAGCTGGGGTTACCTGCAGAGATTTGAAAGAGCAAACTCACACAGGAGGATAGTGTTAGTAAATGTCGATAGTTTCTGTCCTCCCAGTAGGTGTCAATAAGTTGCTGCAATGCTCTACACCTGATTTTCAGAACATAAAGACAATGAGGTCTTTCTTGACCAGCACAAATATAATATATATATATATATACTCAAAAAACTCAGATATGATTTTATTGCTGCTAACCTCTGTGAGATCTGAATCAAGGAGACTAACATTAGTGGAATTAAAAAATGTGGATAGCAATTAATCATTGGATTTGGGCTGACTGCATAAAAAGATTATTAGAATCAGATTGCTCATTTACATATCTGGTGATTTGTATTGCTAACCTTTTCTCAGTTAGCTCAGGAACATGCAGCTTCTGCACTAGGATAGAGTCTAGCACTTGCAGTAATGAGATGAGCTTCCCGATTTTCATGTCTGCATCCTTCAAAATTGGTAAGAGTGACTTGCTTTTCTTGGGATGAAGGGCAAAGGCCTCCTTTGTTTTCTTTGAGGTGGCTAGGAAAAGACAAGAATGGTATGATTTTATTGGTTTTAATTTCCCCTTTTACTCTGCAAGTAAGTGCTCAAAGGTATGTAACTTAGAGTCATCATGTAACAAAGTTTACTTTCCATCATCGCATGATTGAAAGAATTTTTTATTTACATGAAACATGGACTTATTCTAAGGTTGTATAGTTTTAGATATAAAGGAGATCAGAAAAGACTGAAATCACCTGTGATTCCTGTCAACCATGTAGAAGCATTTCCCAAATTTAAGGGCTTTAAGGGAAAATCACATTTGTAGATGTTACATGATGTTGAAACAAATGGGAAAGATGAGACTTTAATTATCTTTTACTGCTGCATTATAGAGCTGGATGCCCTCTGGTTCTCAAGTAGTTCAGCTTTGCCAATGTTTCAGGGTTTATTGATGTGTTTGTTATTGTAAAAGGTTTTATAAGATAAACATTAGCTAAACAAATGACTTCTGAGCTTGGGAAAAAGCTCTCTATGTGTAAATGAACCCTAATAGAACCTCTGGTGATTGATGAAAAGCATGAGCACTCTTGGGGCTGCTCCAGTTCTAGAGGTAGCGTGTCACATCTCAGCTTTGGTGTTAACATTCAAGCTATGCTTCTTTAGGGAAGAGATACATGTGTTTGGTGGAAATGGAGGAAGCACAGGTTTTGTTACTACCAAAAGCTATATAAATGTTCCTTAACATTAAACTAAAATCTCACTGACCTCTCTTTCAAGTACTGTATGTCCACTGCAGTAATTAAAGAGCAGTTCCAGTGGAAACAAAGTTCCTTATTTGGGGAACTCCTGGGAAGTATAAAAAACAAGTTTATTTTACATATTTGTTTTTATTCCAAGTTAAGTCCTGATATGCAAATAAACTGAGGTCTAAGAATTGCTAATTTAAAAAAAAATAGTAATTATATTTCATTAAATGTGTGATGGTAGCTCTCAGGGTATTTAGGAACTTGCAGATGAAGACTTCAGCATCCCTAAAGAGAAAGGACTTAATTCTATATTATGTCCAAATTCTACTTAATGGTCCTGACAAGCCGCTGAAAAGCTGTTGTCTTATCTGACATACAAACCAGCTGTATGCAGTCCTGACAGATGTCAGAGCACTGGGAGCTTACCCTGATCTACAGAAAGTCTATAACGACACCAAACAGAGCACAGGACAGCTATCCTACGTCTTTGTTCTGCACTTCCAATCCAGCAAGAGTCACGCTCTGCCAGCTGAATGACGAAGACGCAGGAAGTTACCAGACCACCCCAAGTGCAGGCTCTTGGCAAGTGCCTCGTGGAAGGAGAACTGCCAGCCATCCAGCACTAACTAGAACGGGTCTCGGTGCATGACCTCAGTGGCGTGAACACGCTCAAGCAAACAGAAATATCTAGTCAGAAAACAAAGTAGTTGGGTAGAGGCATACAACCGACGGGAGGAGAACATATGCAGGCAAGCATACAGCTTTGTACTTCCACTAGAACTAAATTCATAGTGTTGTCATAAGCTTAGCCAGAGACCTCTGAATGTGACATTAATTTCTTTTTAAAATTGAATTAATTCATACACTTTGTTGGGTGGATTTTAATTGCCTTCTGCTCTACTTCTAGTAATTGCAATCCTTAGTAAAATAAAAGGCCACAAAGAAGAAAGACCTTGCTAAATTCTCCTTTTAACGATAGTTTGTCCTGAAATTTGATTGTTTTGGTTTTTTCTCTTTTCTTATCCAATTGTGGGGAACTGAAAACTTACTTAAAAAACTTACAAGTTTAATGTAATAATGTTTTGCAAATAATTCTGAATGATAAACCAATCATTTTTCTTCTACATAATTGCTATAGCAATTCAGTTCAATGCTAATACCAAAAGATTATTTTACTTTAGGTTTTTCAAAAGGGTTTTTTACAGGTTTACTCTCTTAATCTGATGTATTAACACTAAAGGCTTTGATTTCAAAAAATTGGAATTTTCCAGTAGATCTATGTATTCAATATTTTATTCTATTAGGGATGTACTTGAGGAAGTTGCCAGTTATGGACTGCAGTATTTCCCTAATTTCAAACCATCTGAGTGATCATGGAATTTTTCTTCCATAAAATAACTCAGTGAATTTTAACTACTACCTATCCAAATTAAGAAAACTAGAAACATCTAAATAAAATAAAGGACTCCAGACGATACAGAATGTACACTCTTTGAGAAATTATATAATGCTTAAAAGTTGTTTTATGTCTGAGAATTGCTGACCTCAGTTTTCAGGTATGTGATCGCCCTTGTTTACTAGAAGAGAGAGTTCTCTGTCATTCGGTTCGTTAGTCCTTCCTTAGCAGTTGTATATTGTGTTGTTATTTACCTCCTTTCTTTCTTGCAGAAGCTCAGTAGATTGCTCTTCTTTAGAGGATTTTAGACTTTTGTGTGTTTTGAACATTTGCGTAGAAAGAAGACAACAGGGATATATTTTGATCTACTTAGATGTTTCTAGTCTTAAAGTGAATGATCCTATTTAAAAACTAAATATAACATTCATTTTTATGTTTGCAAGCTTTGGAGGTTGGTCTCTTTTCAACTCCCAATGCAATATAAAGCTTCCAGTTTTTTAGAATAGGAACATGGATTTGATCTTGAAGCAAATCATTTCAGTGAAAAACACAACTCTTACTAAAACTCTTTTGCATAAAAGAAACAGCCACTAAGGTGAGAATTTAGACCATGATTTTTACTCACAGGATTAGAAGGGGATTACCATAAAAGTGCTTCCAAAAATAAGGTGGAGGATTGATAACAGCTTGAGCTCAGCACCAGTTACCTTCTCACAGTTATTATGAAGGCTGGATTTTCCCTTTCTAGTCAAATCTCAGTGTGCTAATGTTTGTCCTGGAGTTCTACTTTCACGCTGGACAGTAGAAGATATTCTTTCCACAGGCAAAATTCTAGAGAAATGCTTGCAAATCAAGATGTATCAGATCATTAGCAAGGAAATTTCCCAGCATGATTATTTAAATGCATACCTGAAAAAAAAGGCTGGGGAGCTGACAGCCTTCTATGATGGAAGGGCTTTGTAGAATATCCATTATGGTTAGATGGCAGCACTAAAAATGTGATTCACATAATGGCAAATGCACTTTATCTTCTGTAATAAAAAAAAAACCCAAAACCTAGAAGTAGTATTCTGGGGGGAAAGTGTATATTTAATGGATTTAACATAAAGATGCTATATCTTGTTTGCAAAATTGAAATATAGACTCACTCCAATTGGTTTATCAAATCTACAAAAATGAACAGGTGTCACTAGATCCTTATTTACAAAATTGTATGTTCCATGCTCCTCTACAGTAACTTTGTCAGTTTATACAAACCTTTACGATCTCTTGCAGCCCTTTGCTGAGGAGTCAGTTGTGATAGAGCGGTTCATGTTTTACAGTGCAAGGAAACAAAAAGATAGCTAGCTTAATTCTACTCATAATGGCTTCGTCTGCAGGTTTGGAATCAGTATTTAAAAAAATATAGCTTTGCACTACCATTAAGGCACAGCCAAGCTGTGTTCAAGTCAGACTGAATATCTACTGACTGTATTGCTTCTAATCTGGAAAGGAGCAGTACTAATTTTTTAGCCCAGCTTAGAGATGAAATATGTGAATTTTGACTCTGTAATGGAAGGGAGCTAATTTGAGGAGTAGGAAGGAAGTCTTTCTTTCTTCTTGTCATAGTGAAGAAATGCATACGCCCCACATGAATGGTTGCTGTTTGAAATTATGGCCTTTTTTTACATATTTACTTCTCTTTCCTGTTAAAATATTCTTAAAAACTCTGAATAAAAATAGATATTTTGACTTTGGTCAAACAAAACTTCATTTGTGCAAAAAATTTATTTTATATAGTGTTTTACGTGTACTTTACAGTCACATTTTCAGACATGTATTTACAGGGAATCAATTGCAATACAGCAAAGATGATACAAAAATTTTCACTATGACATGTCAACTAATAATTTCATAGGTTAAAAATCATATTTTTTAATTTAAAAGAAAATCCTGAGTGTGTTTCAGTAATACTCTGATAGGGATTTCCTCTCCCCTTCCCCCTCTTTTTTTCTTTCTTAGTGTTGCTAAGATGATATACTATTAAAAATATCCAGGAGCCTGACAAGGGTGTTTGTTGAAATCTGCTAAGGGGGTGTAAAAAGGTCATATACATGGATTTATTTTTTTTTTAATTGTTTTTTGGGTTTGGTTTGGTTTTTTGTTTGTTTTTTTTTAAATGCATGTGACCCAGTCTTGTGGAAATTGTTAGTCCAATTCTTTAGTTCTGTTAGGAGAGTGAGAAATAATGTGAAGTTACAGTGAACCCATCTGGCCAAGCAGGAAAATCCAGTTTAATTGCTCCATCGCCAGAAATGTTAAATCACTTCCTGGGAATGCAATTCATTTGGAACATATGGAACTCATTGGAAGAAGGTCTCCAGTGAATTCAAAGCTGTACTGGAGATGAGAGCATTTCTCATAACAATCATGTTTTCCCACCGGGCAGCATGTAAGCAGTATGCGTAGCTGTATTAACAAAAAACTAAACCAATAGTAGGACTATCTGAGATCTTGTCGAACAAGATTTGCTTGTGGCTTACTTTATTTTAAACTTTCAAGAAATGCTATGTTCATTTAGGATTTTTTTTTCCTCAGCTTTTAAGCAGCAGTAGAACATTCTAATAGAAATTTTAGCTCATTTTACATCTTAATTCAGCAGAATTACACTCTGTTTAGGAAACAAACATATTTGAAATCTCTTTTGAAGTGTTTAAGGCCAGGTTGGATGGGGCTTTGGGCAACCTGGTCTAGTGGAGGGTGTCCCTGCCCATGGCAGGGAGGTTGGAACTAGATGGTCTTTGAGGTCCCTTCCAACCCAAACCATTCTGTGATTCTATGAAAGTATCGTCCAAGATGTCTTTATACTTGATGGATAGAGAGGGTAGTTTTGGGGGGTATTTCTTGCTTTGGGTTGTTTGTTGTTTTGTTTTTGTTTTGTTGTTTTTGTGGGTTGTTGTTTTTTTTCTTAATCAGGGAACTTACATTTACTGTATTTTTTAATAAAATAGGAAGATTTACAATTTTTCTGTAAACTAAACAGATTTAAACCTTTGACTAAAGATATGACATATATCATGAGTTCTCCTTAAATTGTAAAGAATTAATGAGTAAGACTTGCTTGTTTATATACATTATTTTAAGGAAATCACCTTTTATAACTGTTAGAATGGATACAGACTTTATAAGTGTGCCACAGTACCATGTTCTGACTCAAACATTCATGTTAATTGCAGTCTTTATAATGAGAAGAATATTGATATTTTTTGTAAAAAAGATGCTTCCTATTCTGTTCTATAAAGAAAAGATTTCACTTTCATTAATTTGATGCTACTATAAGGGTTTTTAAGAGACTTTTTTTTTTTTTTAATGTGGATCCCATGAATTTGAGAATATATTTGGTTCTTGGAAAATACTATACTTTTTTTCTTGTGCAGTTAATCAATAAGACCAAAGCAGAGAAAATTACTTCTTCTAACTTTAAAAGCACATGAAGGAAATGGAACTATGTTTTGCTGAAAAAGTGGGGTTATTCTCATATCAGGAAGAAAAGTGAGGCAATAACAGAAATTTCTGTGTTTACATAATGCCCTATGTAGGACCTGGAGTAGTGGCAAATGATGGTGACAGGTAGTCACCACTGTGAGGTCCTTCTCCTAAGTATTCTAGAAAAACAATGTACTCTGTGGTGCTATCATTTTGAATGTATTTCTTTATCTGAATCCTCTAGTAGCATTTTTTTTTCCCATGCACCTGACTTGATTTTAAAATTCTTACTTTCGGTAGACTGTATAATCCACGTTGGTTTCTCTAGCATCAATTTTAATGCACTACTGCAAGATAGGAACGTAGGCAGTACTTTCATCTGCAAACCTCACTCTACCTTTAAATTGTCTGGAACTTATGGTGCTTCTTCATGCTAGTTAACAGAAGTACTAATTTTGTGACTTACATGTCTGTCCTGAGGCGTTATAGTTCTTTGTATTTCCTGCTACAGCTTTTTACCTGGGCTAAACATAACCCTAACAACCTTAAAGACTAGCATCTAACAAAATTACTAAAATTTATGTTTGGTTATAAATCAACATGTTTTAGTGATCATGAATTAGAAATATAATCTATTTCCAGGAAATAACTTGAAGTGACTAATGGCAAGATTAACAATATTTTAAAATCTGATATGCTTATATGAAAAACAGCAACAACAAAAAAAAAAATCTGTGTGCTCATATGAATAACGATGGCAGCTGATTCAGAAGTGTTCATTCAGGCCAAAGTCACTACCAGTGACTCACATGGCAGTTATGGACAACATTATTAAGGTTGAGAAATTATCTTCTGTATTTGTCACTCTGTCATATCCCCATTGAGTCCTGCAGCTGCTCACCCCCAGTCTACTGAATCACAGCTGTTCATCTTGGCCTTGCATTTTAGACCTTACAAAGGCTGTCCCCATCAAACTGTTGCCTCTTTTCCATGACACAGCTTGTGATTTCTATGCTGACACTCTCCAGTCATCTCAATGTTGTCTTCCAGCTTATCTTAAAGCATGCCATCACACCTTGGGTTTTGGTGTTTTGGTTTGCTTTTTTTATGGCTAATAAAGCTAAAAATTAAAACGTGATAATAACCTGCCAACATCTTTCCTTCTTTTGTCCTGATTCTTCTATTTGATTTACACTGATGTTCCCTTGTTCTTTTTTCTTCTTCTGTTTAGTTTTGTCTTCCTGTTTGTTTGCTTGTTTCTCACCTTCTCCTCTTTACAAACTTCTCTCCTTACAAATTTCCATCTCAGACAAATGATAATAGTGAATCAGGAGTGTTTTCCTATTTTCTCATTTTTCTTAGCCAGTGTAACCACTTAGGTGTGGGAAAGAGAAGAAAATTTATATACTGTTTTTCAAAATTCCATAAATTATTTAAAAAAAAAAAAATCTGAACATAATATACTTTTTCTTTCTTTGCAACTGATACCTCGATTCATTCTGTGATTTTACTGTTTCTTTGGCATGCTAACTTTCTTCAGTCTATGGAAGTTATTGCCTTCAGAAGCAGCAGCATTTTGCTCCAGTAATGCAATGAAGAAATATGTTTGTGCAAAGCAAGGGAAATGCTTTTCAAGCAAGGTGCCGCTGTTGTTTTGAATAATATTAGTCTGAGGGTGTGACATTTTTGAACGCCAAACTCAAGCAACAGATATTTAACTAGGCACAGTACAGGTGAAACAGAAAGAATCACAAAAAGATTCTTATGGCAATTACCAATCTGTAAGGCATTTATTAATAGATATTGTCTAAGTCATGTTTTATTTGAAATTTTATGCAAAATATCATCAAGGAAATGCTATAAAATGCTATTTTGTATAGCAGGACAAATCAAATCCTGAAATGAAATTTTCAAAGTCTCTTTCAGGAACTCTTTAGAAAGTCTGACACTGAATGTTTTGTGATTTCTGTCCGTTACTCCCCTCTTTCTGTGAAAACTGCAGCATGAAAATCTGTTGAACAAAGGCTAGACTGTGAGTGAAAGGGATGTAAAACTGATACCTTAACTCACATGGCAGCTCTGCATAGCCAGTCTGATTTCTCATTTAGCCTTTCTTACTTTTATCATATCTGCATCTTCTTTAACTATGTTTATGTGTTCCATATAATTTCCATTTTCCTATTCTTTCAGTCTTTAACCTACTTATAACCACCCAGAAAGTTCTGCTGTATTAGTCTGAAAGAAAAGCATAATATAAAAGATTTTTACATCCATTGCAAAAACCACACAATTTTCCAAGCCCAAAAACAATTACAAATAATATGAAAACGCTTCTATTACTTGTCTCTGAGAAATTACATAAAAAGTAAGAAATTGTTATGTTATAGAACAAAATATATTTAAGCCCAAGTCCTAACTATATGGAGTCAATAGCAGAACTCTACTCATGCTTTGCAGAAGACAGATTTTGTATTTTAGTCTCATCTTCAGCCATACAGTTTTTGTCTTCACTCCTTCAGGATTATTTAGTAATATCCCAGTGGAATTTTGTGGGCATGTATTCTAGGATGATTATTTCAAAATGTGATCATTGGAATATCTTATTAACTCCATCTCCTCCCTTTTCTCCTAGTCTTTTTTTTTTTTTTAAACCAACAATTAGTTTCATAATAGACTATAAGCCACTCAAATGGGAACTGTATGTTTCTCTCCAGAGTGCTTAACACAGTAACACCTCAGTTCTTTTCAGTCCTTCTGGACACTCATAAAATCTACCTTAAGGTTTTATAATGTTTTCCTAACATTATTTCTTTAATAGTGGTATTTTATTGTTGGTTTTTTTGTTGTGTTCTTTTTTCAGGCTATGCCAATTATTTCAGAGAAGGAGAAGGCTGGTGAGTAAATATTTACTTGTTTTCTCATTTCCTTGTATTTGTTTTGTGGAATACAGTGTTACTTAACGAAGTGACAAAAGACAGGCTTCAACAGTGGGATTTGGAATGTGTAGGGTTACAGACCTGACAAATGTCTGTTTAAAGATTATTCATTGTTTCCTGAATAGGATATTTTTCTCTTTCTGAAAATCAGTCCAGCTTTCTGTGTGATACTAATAAAGATGTTTGAAACTATCCTACAAAGTACCTGGTTGAATTGCAGCTGCCCCTTACATGTCAGTCTTCCTCTAGATACTAACTTGTTACTTGTTGTTAAAATCTCTTTTGATTTATTTGAGTCTCAATTAACGATCATGGATGCCTATGGGTTTGTTCAAGTCAGTGGAATTTGATGACTTAGTGTGAACTTTACTGTCTGTCTTTAAGTATGGCAGGAAATTTTGATTATCTGGAGTATTTCACTGGAGATGATAATTTTTATTTTGGCTAAGTACTTCCAGAAATATTGAAAGCTTGTTTTTTCTATTCTTTTGTTATATATGTTCTGTGAACTCTATACGTACTTTGGTGTTGGTATGTGAAATCTGTTAGTGATTATCTGCTAGATGCTGTCAAATGGATGTATTGTTTTGGTAAAGACTAGGGAACACTCCACTCTTGGCACTCTAGATCTCTAGAATCTCTGTTGGTTTCTTTATAATTTATTTTAATTGATGGTTTGCTACTGTACTTCAAATGCAGCTTGAAAAATACCTCAAAATATCCAAATGCCACCTGGCATTCTGATTTATGTCTGATTTTTGTTGGTGGTGTATTCTTGCATTATCCTGGTTCAGACTATTTGTTTTCTTTTGTTTATTAAGGGAGAAGAATAAGTTAGAAACAAGGTTTTGAGAGAAAAGCTACAGTGCTAATCAGTACTGTAAAAGCTATGGAGCTGTCTGGTCAGGACGTTGCTCTTTTAGCTGCTGAAGTTCACAAATAATTCCGAAACTGTGACCCGTATTTAATAAGCAATTTCTTCATAGATTTCAGAGTTGGTATTATTTGGTATTTATTTTTCTGAGGCAGTTCATATTTGGCCAAATCCTTTAAATTATGTCCAAACATGCAAACTGATTATAAATGGCCCTACTATTTGCAGTTATTTTCAGATACTTTGTCAAGCAGCCATGCAACATTATGGGGTTTTGCACGTCTTTAGCAATTATGTACCATACAAGATAAACAACTATCTGAAAGTCATTATAAAATCTTCAAGTCATAGAAATGTAATGACCCTAGTTTTATACTAGAGGAATAGAGCTGCAACAAGTGCTTGCCATAGCTAACAGCTTGTAAAATCAGAAATAAAACTCAAAGCTCTATGCTTGCTTCTTCAGTGTCGAAACTACCTAACATGTCAGTGTTGATGACGGTATGAAGTAAATGCATTTTTGACATATAATTTATGACCTGTACACATGCATATGAATCTATCTCTCTCTTCCTTCTTCCTGCCCAGACTTCAGTGTTATGTTTTTTGTGGAAAGCATTATATTTAATACTGCAAATATTAGGTGGAACTTCATGCCACATGGAGTCAGTTTGCTGACATTTCCATGTAGGTGAGCACAAGCTAGACTGTGAATGGAAGCGTCGTTGCCTTTTAATGAGTTTTGGCTTTTGTTTAAGTCTTCACAGCCCAGGAGCTCATGAGGTTATGATGGTTTTTTGGAAATATTAATCATGCATAAGAGAAATGACTACTTAAATCTGGCCTGTTGACTGAAGTCACTTGTTTCTAGGGGTAGTTAGTGCTATTTTTTTCAAATGTGAATGGATCTTGATTCAGACATTGAGGTCTCATATTTTGCAATTTAAGTAGCCATTTGATCATTGCTGCTTACACTTAACCAGATAAATGTTATTGCATAAGATTCATGAATGACAAAGCTTTAAGTAAGGTGTGAAAAACCTTCAAAAAAGAATATGACATTTGCATGTCTGCTGTAAGAGAACAAAACAAATACTAATTTTGATATTTATTTGGAAATATCTACAATGTAACCCTTTCTAGTTTGTATTATTACAGACAGACTAAAATATATGACAAAATATTACAGAACAAAAAGGAGGAGTTGTTTGTTTTACTACTGACAATGCTAATAACATAGTAGGTAAATAGGTTGGATAGCATTGTATTAAAATTTAAATTGGATTAAAAATGCACTCAAAATGTCTAGTCAAACATCTTTTCTCATTCTGAGAATTTGAAGTAATAATTTCTTGTAGCTCCCTCTTTCCTACTTAATGCTGTTTCATTTCATCTGGGGCTGGAATGAGAAATACAAGAAAGTGGAAAGGCTGTTATTTCATTGTTTCTGGATCAGAAATTCTATACACATGAATAAAAACCTGTTTTTACAAGACTTTCTATTCTGTAGACTCTACATACTTTGATACTTTCAAATGCTTTTCCTATAGGCAACCAAACATTTAGATCCTTAAATGGATCGAGCTGTTTAAATAGCTTAGAAGTTCACACATTATTGATTATGTTCATAGCAGTTGTTAATCCTTGAAATTAAATATTTTATCAATTTTATGTATTTTCCAACATGCAGTAAATTTTGACTACATGAAATACAAACTTTCAGATGGAGTACAAAAAAAAAACAAAAAACAAAAAAAAAAACATACACATTATTTTTAGATTTAGAGGAAAGCCAAAAATACTCTGAAAACATTGCTACTTTTGTCAATTAATAACTCAAAAGTTCCATAACCAGTTAATTTTTTCTACAGTGGAAAGTGCAGTAAAATCTGCAATTGCAGAGTCCCTTTGGCAAAAATCTATAAATGATCAGTGTATTGAGCAGGACATCAGTCAAGCCGAACTGTGTATGTACACTATTGCTTCAAGTTGTGTGAATTAGGGTATGACAAACGATGTACTGTGGCATCAGCTATTTCTGTGAACTGCATTTTTAAGAAGCCCCAATATTTTTTACATTTCTGGCAATGGTGAAAAAAAAGAAATCTTTTGAAAGAACTTTTTAAGTTAGAAGATCAAGCAACATGCACAGTCAGGGAAAAAAGACTCGGGAATGGGACTATCGGCACCTAAATCAGGAGCGCAGGGCAGCAACCAGCTTCAAAAGACTGTTTTTTCAGATGCATCCATCTTTCTTTTGAATAATTTATATGTTCCCATACCTTTATTTACCTTGATGACTGGATGTAGCGCTCATCTCACCTATCAATAATGGAGTCTGTGTCAGAATTAGGGGTCCTGGCTGCATTTATAGTCTAAAAATAACCAACATATGAACCTTTGGTTCACCTGGTGGTATGTCAGCAGTTGGTTTATTGATGTGAATCACACATGAGACTTCATGAATGGTGTTGGTTAACTCTCCACTAACTGTAGGGTCAAGATGGCTTCTAACATAGATACCAATATTCAGTACAATGAATCCACTGTGAGGTTCCTAATTCAGGGCTAACTTCAGTTTCTGGAATAGTGTTCCCAAAAGAAAGGTGAAATGACTATAAGTCAATATTAGAAGTATTGCTTAAGTCTCTTTGTGGACCTGCTTCATGATTTCCCAATTTACCCTCAAATATTTGTAGGGAACAGTGAACTCTGTTTGTGACTTAGAAACATTGCTACAACAGAGCCAGCGGGAGGGGTAGAGTGACTATCCACATCTGGTCAGGGGTTAGCACAGATTATTTCTCTTGAGGTGATGAAACTATGTGCTATCATGTAAACAGGGCAGGAGGTTTAGTCTAGCCCTAAATAAATATTAACACCATTGGTCCATAATGTTCAGCATTATAATAAATAAATTTGTCCTGTGCATAAAACAACTGTCCTGCGGTATTTTGGATGAACACACATCTAGAAGAGTTGCTGCTCTATAAATAAAATAAGGGGAGTTTGAAGTCATTGAGTACTACATTTTGGTTATTAAGTACAAACTTGGATCAATTTAAAAATACAGAACACATGACTTGAGTAGTGACATTTACTTTTTTTATATCCTCTGTAGCAGTAAAAAATTCCCTAGCAGAATAGCAAGTGAACATGCTTTTAAGAGCTTTCATGATTCTACCAAAATATTCCCTCTTGCTTTAAAGATTATACCATGGGGAAAGTGCACAACATCTTTGGGTAAATCTCAGTACTCTCTCTAACTAGGTTACAGAGGTCTACTTCAGCACAAATAAAAGTGTCAGTCTTTGGCGTGGAGTAGAACAGATTTGATAGCCCGGTTCTCGTCTGTGTTTTGATGACCAGCAAGCAAACAAGACAATTAAATACAGTTGAAGACAGCAGCCTTATTGGATCTCTGGCCAATGTAAAGTGTTTGAGAGCTCCCTGGTGTTAATGTTACAACATTGGCCTAGCACAAGTCTAACTTTTTTTTTTCTCCTCTAGATTTCTGGTAAAGATAGTATTTAATACAGTACAGACTCGACGTCCTTTGGTGTTAATTTCCCTAGTTGCCTTTGATTCACAAGGAAGACAAATACACAGATGATAAAAGGGACCTTAACGGCAGGGTGTTTCCTCTCACAGACTCTAATTGTCGGTGTCAGGCAGAGGAGGACACTTGGTGCTCAGCCCCATGGTGAGATAAGCTGCAGAACAGGAGGTGATGGAGTGATGACAAGGCGGGTCGGGCCCGTCTGTGAGAACTCGCAGCGGGAGGACCTTGAAAATTCAGTAGGAACAGGTTCACTGTCATTAAACAAGGCACATAAAAGACCAACTGCTTGGCACACCAGGCAGTGCTCTTTTAATTTCATTGCGTTGAACTACAGCTCTAATCAAAAAGGACAAAAAAAAAAAAAAAAATCCCCACTAGATTTTAAAATATGTTCTAGATCCAGAGAAATCAATCCTTTTGATGAGCAGTATCCACTGGATGCTGTTTTCATAAAGTCATTAAAGGTTCATCCACACGTAAATTATTTTGAACCTAGAGCAAACATTAAAAAATTGAATTTGACTGGCTACGGGATATCAGTTTCCACATAAACGGGAGAGAAATACAGTTAATGGGCACAGTTATTAGTCTTCTGGCTGCTTTATCTCTATCCAGTATTCTAGAATAAACTGGGCAAAATGAATTATTAATTCTTCCTTTTTGTAAATATTGTATCTGGTTTTAGCAGAACAGTCTTATTAGTGTTTTTGTGAGGCCTTAGTATGAAGTGCCAGTTCCTAGCTAATCTTTCTTTTACTGTTGATGTTGCAACAGTTATAAAACTTGTTTTAGCTGAGTGTTTGCTTTCTAAATAAAAATGTCAGGTGAGCACTTGCACTTCAATCTGTTATACTGAAAAACAGTTACAGAAACCCTGCCAGACTATGCATGGATGTCTGCCAAGCACAAATAGATGCTAATAGATATATTTTTATTCCCTTGTCATCCATTTTATTACTAGAAAAAAAGATTTGTGATGTCAATAGATACTGAAAGCTGAGATTTCATGCTAAGATTCCTGATGATGTTTAGTTGCTGGGTTTTCTTTATTTTTTCTAAAGGCAGTAAAATAGCTGATGTAATGATTTTTGGTATTTGATTTTTAGTGGCTTGTTAACTACACACTACCATAGTTGTTCTTCTGAATAAATTACTTCACTTTTAGAAGTCACACCATATTCACGGTATGCATGTGAATATCAACACATAAACTTTAAAATGCACGTAGCACTGTGCGAAGCCAAAGTCTCATTATGTCAAGGCACTGTGGCCTTGGTTTCGGAGGCAAAAGTAGATCCTGGAACTGCAGCTCTCCTCTGAAAGTCCACTGAGAACCAGGCTAAATGCACTGGCAGAAGGATGGTCCCTAAAACTCCTCATGAATATCTGTTGTATATTACTTTCTTGAGTCTTAAAAAGCGAAGGGTAGAGCCAGGTAGTGTGAATGCGCTCGGAGGGGGACCCAGCTGTCAGGAAGGCTATCTACCATTGAAGAAGGACACAAACATTCAGGTCCCATGCCTGAACAAGAAAACAGGTGTTTTCTGGAAGGCTAAAACAACTTCCATGAAATCATTGCATAACAGCAAAGTACAGCCAAAGTATCTGAGAACTAACAGAACCTCAAATTCTCAAATATTTAGCCACCTTCGGTTTTCTTATTCCATGTGCATTAGTATGGGCCATCAGTACAGACCTGCTTTTGTACTTCTTTGGAAGAGCTTTTTAAATCAAGATATGCTGTTGTTATCTCCAGAGACATTCAATTTTGTTAATTTCTTTAATATAGTCTCATCTATTTTGATCTTTAAGAGAGAAAAGCTTAACTGAACTATTTTAGATCAATAACAAGAATAGGCCATTATTTTTACATTACACTGGTCCATATCATACACTTTAATTGATATGGTATGATATTTTTATAGATTCTTTGATGATTGTGTTAATTGTGCAAACAACTTTAAATATTTCCTCAACAAATATTCAAATGGTATTCACTTTAGAGAAAACAGGCAGCAACTTATATTCCTGTGGTCAGCAGTTGAATTTTGATTTCTTTGCTGGCTTGCTCTCTTTTCTTAAGTTCTGTAATAGAAATGTTTTATTCTAATCAAGATATTTTCCTGATAGGAATAAGGAAGTATATAGTGCCAGGTGAGTGATTACTACTGCTGATCATCATGCTAAATCTTTCAGCTGTCCTTTTTCTGTCCAATCCAATGTGTTTTTTAGGAAACATACACTTTCCTTGTTAAGGCAAGTTATTTTTATCCCACAATCTGTGCAATTAGAAAAAAAAACAAGCATTAGCATTGAAGTCTTCTAAACATATTTTGCCATTAATAATATAAGTTTCATCACAAACTGATAAGTTGTAAGAATGTCTCTAATAACAGACTTCATCACCTATTAGTGAAATACAGTTAAACAAAGGATAACTCAGAATAATTCTCTTGAAAGGGACCTTTGGAGGTCCTTTCTCCAACCTCCTGCTCAAGCAGGACCAGCCCTGAGGTCAGAAAAGGTTGCTCAGCACTATATCCATTCCAGTCTTGAAAACATCTGAGGATGGAGCCTGTGCAATCTCTGTAGGCTACCTGCTCCACTGCTGTACTGTCTCCATAGAGGAGAGAGTTTTCTTTATATCCAGTCCGATCCTTTCCGGTTTCAGTTTATGCCTGTTGTCTCTTGTCATCCTCACATGCACAATGTGAAGAGCACAGCTCTGTCGTCTTGTTGCCCTCCCGCAAAGAGGTCCTGAAGAGCTGCTGGTAAGACCCCAAAAGCCATCTCTTTAGGTTGAACAAGTTCTGCAGCCTCAGCTCGTGGGCCAAGTGATCCAGACCCTGACTAGCTTGGTGGCCCTCCCCTGGACTTGTTCCCTTTTATCGAAGTCTGTTTTGTATTGGGAGGATCCTGAAACTGGTCTCAGTATTGTAGATGTGGTCTAACGAGCACTGAATAGAGCGGGATAATCCCTTCCTTCCATCTACAGGCCATGCTTTTATTGATACATCCCAGGATGCTGCCAGCTCTCGTCGCTGCCAGGGCACACTGCTGGCTCGTTCGCAGCTCGCTCTCTGCCAAGACCCCAGGGCCTTTTCCATAAAGCTGCTCTCCAGACAGTTTTTTTTATAATTTATTTATCAGCCCTTCCAGACTGTAAAATCCCAACTTGCAAACACAAATATTGTGGGAAACAAAGTTACATATTTGAGCTTTTTGTTGTCGAAGCAGAAAATACAGCAGAAGGCTTATGAATTTGTTACGTTCAGCAAATTCAATTTAGTATTACATTATAAAGTGCTCACATTTTAAAACACCACCATACAGACTGTAAACTGATACTCAGTATATTCTAGCTAGTATCATACATTTGATCTTAATCAAGTTGCTTTTCAGTATATAGTTAGTTATCAGTTACACAGTGGTTTGTTAGTATTTATATTTACCCAGCCCAGATTGCGGTCTCTTATTGTATTGGACATCAGAAACATTCTAAGAGAGGTAATCCTTGACCAAAAATAGCTTTTAAATCAAAGCAAACATGAACAAGTTGTTCTTCCATTCCTTTTTTGGCTATAACAAGAATTACATAGAATGGTGATAAACAGTTAATCAAGTTATTTTTAGCTTAATTTTGTTCGGACTGAGTTTGTGGTAAAGGCTTGTGTTGATTCGGATGAAATATAAAGTAGTTCACGTGGTCATAGTTGATACTGACATGTAATCATTAGACCATGGTTTCCAAAGTAGTGATGTGACTGTTGATTTGGATATCAGGTGATGGGCTTTCTTTTTCAGTGTCCAGAAATAGAGTCAGCTTCTGAAAAGCTGAGGTGCCCAGAGCCAAATTTTAAAATTAACTTTTGGCTACATTTTCATACTTATTTAGGTACCTGAAGATGAAAACCAAGCTTTCTTGTTGTGACACCTGCTAATTGTACACTGATTCCCAGTAAAGATTACCTTTGGGCAGCAAAATCTGCACATGGCACAGAATTATGAAGGTATCTAGTCATTTCTGAAAAAAATTAATAAGCTGCTCTTTACTT
Source organism: Aramus guarauna (assembly GCA_013400195.1). NCBI lineage: Eukaryota > Metazoa > Chordata > Aves > Gruiformes > Aramidae > Aramus > Aramus guarauna. Next base: position 1,199,952 of record VXBL01003188.1, read on the forward strand.
CTTTGGGTTCCTAGACAACATTTCAAAACATCTGTAAGATCATTTTATGGTCCTGTGTTCATATTTGAAAACAGGACTTGGACTGCTAAGTTGTTTCAGAGTTGTTGAAGATGAACCAAAGAGCCAAACAGTTTTAAATCATCTTTAATATGAAGAGCTTAAAGCATTTAAGAAAGCATGGCAAGATAACTTTTCTCTTTTTGTACCCTTTAAAACAGAATGGTAAGAAAAGGTTTCAGTCCCGGATCACCTGGGAGATGGGATTTACTCCACAAAACAGCACAGGGGTTTGTTGTTTATATATTTTAGGTACTTACATGCACACTTTAAACTCCTGTCTTATTAGAATAAAAAGTTCCTTTTCACAAATCCTTAGGGAAAAGAGAGCGCTCTTTGATGTTTGATGAGGAGTCATGCTTATTTACATTCCTCTGAGGACATGCTGAAAACTCAGGTGAGAGACACCCAAAAGCACACTTTGGATTAGGCACACCTGGAGGAAAAGTGTCTTCCTGATGTGGAACCATCCTTGGCAGCACAATGTTAGGCCTGTAGGTAACTGCAGCGGCACAGGTTGTTCAGACTGGTTTTGGGGTTTTTTTTGCTGTGTTAGAGCTGTTGACTCGTGCTCTGAATGCCTTCTGGTATAGCAAGTGATGCTTGAGAGAATTGCTGTAGCTGCTTCTAGTATGTTGAGCCTGAGCGACCAGATCTTTTATTGTCTATAAACTCAGAGATACTAACCATATCTGACAAAAGGTGGTTTTCATTATCTTGAATATTTTGAAATACCCTGTGGTCATCAAGTTTAGCCATAGTCTCAAATCTTCTCTGCAAATACTCTTGTAAAATCAGATTGCTTTTGCACGTATCAGGAAGTGGCAATCAAATCAAATGCTGATTGTCTAGCATATGGTAGATGCCAGCGTACAATTCTTATAAGCAAAGTCAGCCAGTTGCCTCATGCAATTGCTTTATTACGATCTTCAGTCTACCTTTGTGTTGATTTTGGCTATTAGTGAACCTCCCCTTCATGACACTTTAGGAAAGAATCAGATAACTGAAATTGTTGCTTAATTCATAAGTATTAAAAATAAAGAAGGAAAAGAAAGGTTATTGATAGACACAACTGCCAGCTGTCCTATAAACTATAAATCTGCAAGGAGTTATTCCTGCAGGTAATCATTCCAGCCATATGAGTTTGCACTAAGTTTGTAAGTACAAGTTTGCTAAATCCAAGTCTAAAATGATTTCTCTGGTACATTTTTCTGAGTGAATAGGCCTCTTTAGTTCCATTGGTAGGTACTAATTTAAAGTCCAATCTACTGTGGATTCAATTGCACCTGCTGCTCTACTTTGGCCTAAAAGAAGAGGAGATATTTGGTAACCAGTTTCACAGTGCTAGCCAGCTACATCATAGCTCAGTAGCTGCCTATAAGCAGAATTGAAAGGCAAAGAGGAGAGCAACCAGGGATTTTAATACACATCAAAATACAGGCTTGAAATTAGAGAAGAGCAGTTGAAATATCTGTTAAAAGGCAAGCAAAAAAAATAATAAAATACTATGCTTCCTCGAAGAAGGTTGTCTAATTTACAATGTCATCCTGTAATCAATGGTTCTGCAAGTTGCAAGGAAGAAAAAGAAAGACTGAGACTTTTGTCAAGAATTTGTTATCTATCAATTAACTTATGCAGGGCACTGCTTACAGAGCAAAGTCCGTGCCTACACTAGACAGATTTTGCTCTTGTAGTTACCATGGGAGGCTCTCAAAGCAGCGATGAAACTCCAGAATGTTTGGAGAGTGCCAAGGACTTATTTTGGTGGTATATCTCATGCTAACTCTTTGAATGGAATAACATTTATTGCGTCAGCACAACTGTGTCTTTGGCAGGGCTCTAGTTCACATTCATAACTCATATACCCACTATGGCAAACCTTTAAAGTGTATATCAGGTTAATCAATTTTATCAGGTATAATTTCATTATTAACAGAGCATTTGTGGCTTGCAAATGATTGGAAAGTTGAAAGAGACTCATCTGTAGCTTTCCTAAAATTTCTTTCATCCTTTTAGAGGACGATCTCTGACTTGTACTTTTTATACAGATCACCCTTGCAACTTAAGTCTGACTCTGTTTTGAAGCATGGATCCAGACTAGCATTTGTAGGAAAAATGCCTTTTAGCAGCCATCCAATTAGCTATTGCAGGATCAGACGATAACAATGGGTAAAGTGGAAGACAGTGTTTCTGGCATACAAAGTTAGAGTAGGATTCACTGCTAGCTTGGAAACAGTACTGGCTTTTTCAGTCAAGGATTTAATACCTGCCATTCCTTCCAACAGTAAAAGGTTTTGCACCTCACTTTTTTT
>VXBL01003188.1:1202357-1282182 GCA_013400195.1 Aramus guarauna
TTTGGTCACAGTACAATAGTTACTCATGTTTGATTACTCTGTGTTGATAACCATTTGACATTACGTGCAACTGTTTGTCTCTTCCTATAAAAGAATGAGAGGACGTCAAACGGAGGTGGCAGGTTCAAAACAAGGGGGGAGGGGGAGATTTCTCCACACATGCTGGAACTGAACTGAAGGGCTCCTTGCCTCAGCATATTGGGGATGCTAAAGTTTTAAACAGTTTAGAAAAAGTCTCAGTGAGCTAATGACAGAGAAACTGATTAATATAACCCTTTCCTCAATGAAATTAATGACAGTCCTACCACTGTTTTTTGTAAGATTTAGTCAAATCATGACCCTCTATGTAGCAATTCAAAATTTGCCCAAGATGTCAAATTAGTATTGCAGTATTTCCTGTGGATAAGTCACTATTTAAATATTGAATTAGCTTTTAATGTGTCAGAAATTATATTTTATAGTAAAAATATATTGAATATTCAGCCCTAATATGTACACTGAATGTAATTTTATTACATGAGTGTTTCTTCTGTTTTGTAAGAGGCATGTATTTCCTCCAGGAAACAGTACCAACTATCCATCATCAAATTAAGAATACTATATAACTTAGCAACACCAAAAGTTCTCTACATAATAGGAAACTTTCTAGCAACATTTAGAAGGATCTTAAAAATTGCAGAAATCAATGATCAGAATATGTAAGTCGAGGCAATTCTTCAGCTGAATAAAGAGCAAAGAAAAAAAAATTATGAGCATATCTCATGAGAACATAAAAATATAAACAAAGACCATGCTAAAACCTATAAAGATATATATATATGTTACAGTTGTAATCAAAACTTGGCATCCCTTTTTTGACATTGAAAAATTAACCAAGAAAGTTTCCAACCTAAGAAGTTTCTATCTATATTAACTTTTGCAGTACATTTCAAAGGCATTTCCAGAGAGGCAATGTACGCCACATTAGACAAACTAAGATGAATAAGAAACAGACATCTTTGGTGAAGATTTTTATCTAGATTTGCTTTATGAAAAGTAAATTGCATTTAGTTATATTAAGACTGAGAGATAAGACATGAGCCATGCTTCCCCCCTCCCCCCCAGAATAATCATTATAGCTTAAGTCAGTTAAGCTAACTCTACTGATCCATAGAAAGAATTCCACATCTGGAAAATCTTTGCCACATCTGTGTTTGGGGTTTCATGCTTTTTAGTGCTTTGTTCACCAGTTCCCATGACTCTAACTTAAACCTCTCTCTTTTTTCTTAAGTGCATTCCAGTTCAACTAAAGATGTAGTGATCATTTCATTTCCTGAGATTTGTTATTTAAGCTTCCTTACCTGTTTTCCTTAAACAAAGCAAAATAAACCCTTAAAAATAAAGCAACATAAAAAGACCAAGTAAGTGTCTTTCTAGTATTCTGCAGTATGGACAATCATTTTAATAGACTGAAGTGGGATGGGGAATTGTAATTGTCAAAGATAACAGACAAGTAAATGTGTTGTTATTGTAGACTTCCAGCTGTGCTTAGCAAGCAGCAGCAAGTACAACGCTACTAGGTGAGACACGCTTCAGCATCAAAGCTCCCTGTCTGCCATGTACCACGCAGTAGCAGCACTGCTTAAAATCTGAATTGCATTGGCTAAACCAATACAGTGCAGACAATCAGAAGAGAGTTGGCTCCTATATTGCCTTGTAGTTGTTTCCTATAGACTGCTATACAATTGCTTCCAAGTGTTCTTTTCCTCTTCATTTAGAAATCAAATGATGACAAAAACAAAGTAGCAGACACAAAGTACTTCCCAAAACTGGGAATTTTGACTCTTAAAAGAGCTCTGGGAGGAGTCACAGAGGTTTGTTTCATTTGCACTGTCAGAGGGAGGTACAGGTTAAATGATGATCAAACTTGGAGTGCACACACCCAGCAGCCAGTCACCGAGGACAGAATGGCTCCTCATTCAAGGACGCAACCACACAGCAGGATCTGTCCAAGGAAACCAGACAGGACACGGGCTCAAGGACTGACATGCAGTTATCCCTCTGGTTTACTTATTACCTTGCATCCTGCTGTAGTTTTGGCCCATGCCGTCTGGCACTTGTCTGCCCAAGACCCATGAACACTTTGGGAGATAGCATGGACCAGGGACTGTTTAAAACCAGCAGTGGTAGGAAGTGCACCCTTACTCTCATTGTGATGTCTTGATCAAAAAGATTAATCAAACGAATTATTTTTGGTGTCCTTTGCCTACCACTAACTTCTCCGGGTTTAGTCCTTGCTTAGAGGAGTCAAATATGAATTTACAAGGAAATCACTTTCTCACTGGAAACACGTTTAGCCTCTTGCTTCCCAGATAAGGCTTGGGAAGGGCAATACCTCTTGTAATGCACAGAAAATATGCCCCAGTGGGATTCTAGCATAAGGATTGAACCACTACTTTCATCTAACTCTTTTCTCTGCTTTTGCTCCTTCTGACAAACTATCCTCAAGGTTTTATATTTGAATATTTACTGAAAAGGAGATTCTGGAAATTAATTATTTTGGTTACAGACAAACAGGCCCAGTGATTTTGCACTTTTGCCTTTTAATTTCTTTAGCTATCATCCACCAGTAATTAGTTCAGGAGGGAAAAAGGAAAAATCAGTGAGCCAGAAAATTACCTGTCCTGCTACTCTGTTCTCCCACCTGGAGAGTTGGATGCAAATGACTTCAGCTGCCTTTGTGTCCTTAAATTGCAGGGCCAAGTAATCCCTGGCATAACTGTAGAGAAGAGGGGTGGCGGGCAGTGCTCTGGCAGGCAATGATGCCTGCCCCAGTTTATGCTCCCTGGAGAGCAGCGCTTTGTACCAGAAGTTGCTGCCCCAGTGCTCCCCCTCCTCTGGGACAAGCTTTTGGAACAGGCAGAGTTGTGCCAGGACACGCTTAGCGCTTGCTGCTCAGGTATTGGTATCAATTGTATTTTGGATAGCATGCTGAGTTATTAGTAAGGGTAAGTGGAAGTCACTGTAGCCATAATTATAGCCTGAATACCAAATTATTATCTGCATGAGTGCTCACTCTGTCAGCAACCTAACTACAAATTGATGAAACTAGACAAACTCTCACATCTGCGTGATGGAGAATAAAGAAGCTCAGGGGCAGGGCTCCACATTAATTTGGGAGAAAAACAGTCCTGTTTAACATCCCAACCCTATCAGCACTGAGCAAGCATTGCTTTACCGATGTCCTCACACAGCAGGAGTCAGGATTTGCTTTTATTCCTAATGGACCTTTGAACAGCAGATCTTGCTGATAAGGAGCAGCAGATTTCATTGATTCAGTCAAGTGAACTCAAAGGCATAATACTTTCCTGTGACAGCAGCAATCAGATGTTTATTCATTAATAAAACAGCCCTTAAAGAAATGAGAAGAGTGTGCTATACTCTGAGCAACTCTGGTTTATGCTGTAAATAGCTCAAATGTTGGAGTACACTTTTATCATAAAATTAGGATATCTTCTTTTTCACGTATTCTTCCCTTACAATTTTTAAAGCATTTCAGTTTTCAACATTGTAAGGAATTACACAACCTGTAGCAAGAGATATTCTTGTCATTGTACTAAACAACCTGATTTGTTAAATACTGGTGTTTACTACTGAATCTTTTTCATTATTGGAGCAAACAATGGTTGTAAATCACAGTAAGAATTTAGGTTCACTGTAATTTAATTAATGAAGTGTTAGTGGCCTTCATGTTTCATCAATTAAAAGATGAAGTTCCTTGAGCAAGAAAAGGCTACTTTATATTCACAGACACACAAAGAAATGCCTACATTAAAGTGGAGAACATGTGTCAACTTACCCTACATATCCGTAACTGAGGGATAAAACACATTTCAAAGAAGCGGTTATCACCAAACCAAAATTTACAAGCTGCCAAAATTTAAATGAAGGGTTATTCTTAAAGAGCATCAAATAGGTTAAGGTAAGAAAACCAAAGAGCCATAATTCTGCTCTCCAGTGATGTTATAAAATAGATATACCACTATGACTAAACTATAATCATATCTGTAATATCTAATTATAGTTAACTGATTTTGAAGGTGCAATACAATTTTTTTTCTTTCCTTCGTTGCCTGCTCTGGATCTCTTGAGAGAAACAGTGCCTAACTTGCAGACTGAAGTCAGTAAATCACTTCACATCTAACCCTCAGAGGCCACATGCTACTCTGTAGCTTATACTGTGGTGCTTCATGTTGAGAGCAGCATAAATTCATGAAGAAATGTGCCAAACCTATAGGTTACTGATTCCCTTTTAGTAAGTCTCAGTTAAGTTTCTAATTTTTACTGAACATTATGGAACTTTCTGGATTCAATACCCATATGAGTTCCATTAAAGATAGGGAATCCATTCCCAATTTCAACAGCATTTATGAGGGTTTAGCTGGATTCCACCCCACTGTGCCCTCCAACTCAGTGCTTCCTTCCAAGCCCTTCTGCCTTCACTGCTCTACCCCAAACATCTCCCAAGTGCGTTTACTGGGCTTTCCCAAAGAAGATCGGTGTAACTCCAGGCCTCCAGGTCCAGAGCTGACCCTGACTAGCTTGCCAGACCTCTGGACATGAACTCATGACTTCATTCTAAGTAACACCTAAAGGTTTTAAGTAAGCCAAACAGTTTTGCATAGAATGTGGGGTATTTTTTAATGATGTTCTTTTTTGCTTAATTACACAGAAAACACAAAAAAATAACATATCCAGCATTCTTTTTCTTGCATCAGTTTCCTCGCCTTTGTCATATATAATTCTGGCTTAAGTCTGGTCATCTTGAATAGCTTAGGATCTTACTGCGGGTCATGTTATGTCACTTGAATGAGTGAGCCTTTCCAGCTCATTTTCTAGAGCATTTTCCTATTCACTAGTGCAATCAACAGAAAGTGATGACTCAGTTGATGATAAAATGTCAAACTAAGTTCATTTCTACCATCTTTCACTAAAGCTTTCTTGACACTTATTCAACAATTCGTTTCCTTCACAGTTCCTCTTTGATAAGTTTTCATTCCTTCAAGCCTTTTCCTCACGCATAGGAAAGAAATCTAGTTCTCCCACTGCTATTTGTCACGAACTATCTACGCCACAAGAACTGACTAAAAAGCAAAGTTAGAGTCTGAACCAGAGCCTGGAATGAAACTTCCTTACTCAGTAGCACCTACAAGGACTCACAGGCCACATGCATGTTCATCTGTTAGCGTATGTACCAGCCAATACAGGATATTGTTTCCTGCAAAGTGTACATCTTAGCTGAATATGGTGATGTCCCTTGTCTTCCTCTCCTGTAAGCTTTTAAGGCATTTTTTCATTGTTCTTTTAAAGTGTTCATTCAACATGTTATCAGGTGAGCATGATTTATTATTTCATACTTCATAAGGAAAAGCAACCCAATTGCAGAACAAAGCAGACCTTCAATAGGAATTGAATACTTTCACCATGTTCTTTCTGTGTCTATACTTCATTTTTCATCTCTTGGCATTACAGCAGTCAGATATAGGATGCTCAGCCACCTGTATGAAATCTTCCTACCTGTAATGTTGAGAGAGGGATGTGAATCCCTAAAAGTTGTAGTAATTGTTTAGGTGTGGATCTCGATGTGGATTTCTGTTCAAATGCATGCTGTCAATTTTTAAACTTGATTTATAGCCTGGCTTACAGTTCAGGCAATAATTCCTGGTTTTCATTATGCATGAATCTGCTATGCTTGCAAAATACATATCCTTCTTCATGTATTCTGTGGGCCAGCTTTGATTCACCTTTGAACACACAGAGTGAAAGTTGTAATTGCCTGAAAGAGAGGTTTGTGTTGAAGGTGAGTCACAGTGCTGCTTCCCAAACCGTATTTCACTGCCTTCTAAGTTCAGGAATTCAAGCATTTGCTGTAAACTGGATGACTGAAATGATTCACATTAAGTCCATCTATTTTTTAACCTACATTGCACAGCTTGCTGAAAGCCAGATCACTAAAACAAGCAGTTGCCCCAGTACCAAATGAGAGAACAGTTTGGTGCAATAAGGGACACAGACAAAAATTGAGGAAGAAAGAAGTGAGGTATTTCCTGTAGTAGCAGAAAGCTGCTAGTGTCTTAGGAAACAAATACCTTAAAGAGGCTGCACTAGACGTAGACAGACATAGAGAATTTGGCATAGAACATGTGCTTAAATATTAAGAAGATGCAATTCTAACTGACCTAGAATTAGGACTTGAAGTGACTTGAAGCAGCCACGTAGCCATTCGCAAGCTACTACAACAGTCTCTGGTATTTAACAGCATCTATGGTGTCCCTTCAGAGATTTGAGACTCTTGCAGACTGCAGACTAAACATACCCCCTTCTACCCTTGTGTTTGCTGTGGTGGCATGGTCATGAGGTACATATATGAGCTACAAAGCCATTCTCATTTGGGCTCCCCTGGTACAAGATACATGACTTGCCTCAGTTCTGCTGCCTTTTGGGACTCTCCCACCTGTACAGTGTCTGTTGCATTAGTCCCCTCATCTGTTCCTGCTGGACTGAATTTTCTGTGGACCCTTCAGCATTTCCAAAATTATGTCAGACATTCACAATGCAAAACAAGTCTTTACATAGGCTGTTGATATATAACCATGCTCTAGTCCTTCCTCTTCTTCCTAACGGCTACTGTTCCTAACAGAGCTCCCCACCATCAACGTCTTTTATGTCCTGCCAGGAGTACAGAGATCATGTAACCTCCGTGCCGAGAAAGCTCTGCTGGGAACAGTAAAAGCAGTGTGTATTTACAGTAACACTAGACACCGTTTCAGAACACGTCAGCATTTTTTGCCCAAAAGGAATCCAGCACGTTGGTTGTCAGGCAAGGAGGAGCAAAATGGACCTAAGGTCATCACGTGCTTGCTACTAACACAATGGATTTCATGAACATACGTGATTCCAGCTGCTCTCCTCCACGCACTTCTCTGAGAGCAGCCTTTTTATTGAAATCCATACAAAGCTCAGTTCTTTGTTTCAGGCTTCAGCCTCACACTTACCTAGACTTTTTTGAGTTTCTCTGCTTGGTAGATGTTAGGAGTTAGCAGCTGGTCTCCCATTATTTTTCTAAGAAAGCTTCATTCATGGGGTGATTGTCATTGAGAAACTAAATATAGTAATTGCAAAAGTTTGCATGACCTTCTTTGTGTTCCATACATTCATTCTTGGCTTTCACATTGTTGTGCATGGCATTTAAAGACAGAAAGAGATAAAGTCCCTTTTTCCATAAAATGGTGCAGAAACATCTAACTTTCTCCAGAATATGAAGTTTTGCAACAAGCATGAAGTTAGATGTGACAAGTGAGCAGGGCATTTGTGGGATGACTTTAAGAAATGACAGTACTCAGAAAACTGGAGATAACGTAGACTTCCTTGGTAAAATAGAAAAGATTTAATCTGGGATACATTTACATTTATTTTGTATTGCTTCTTAGAGAGAAAAAATATAAGTACTGAGGATCAAAATATACAGAGGATTTTGCTGAGATATATGTTTAATACTTCATAAGCAGGTATGAGAACTATATATAGACCATGTTTTGCTTGGCGATCAGCAGTACTTTACTGAAAACATTGTAGCAAGGGCATGTGCATAGGTGTGTAAGGTGCGTATAAAGATCTTAATTTGAAATTAGAGTGAAAACACTTTTGCTGTAGTCTTCTCACCTCCAGAACATGGTAACCTTTAAAAAAAGGCATAATTTCCCTAGATGAAGACTATTAAAATATCTTTAATCTTGCAAGCCCAAACCCCAGCATGTAACTAATGTATCTTTCATCTGAATTAATTTTCAGTATCTGTCAAGAACATATCTGAGAGCTTTTTTGAAAATGTATTTAAAATTCTACATCATTCGTAATCCTATCTGCCAGAATTTGTTGTTTAGTAATTTGATTGTCCATATGCTGAAATTTTACAGTTCTTACGGAGGGGAGAAGGTTTTCAAACATCAAATAATTAGATTATTCAGGTTGAAATGAGGTTAATTAGGTAACTGAATCTAATCCTATTAATTGAAATTCAGAGCTGTTATGACTTTGTAGGGATAGAACATTTCAAAGCTTGTTTAATATTGAGGGGCTTACATTAAAACCTGTTTTTTAATTGCCCCTTTAATTTTTCTTATGCTTTTTCATATTCAGTATAGATTTAAGTTTTGACCTTTTGAAATATATTTCTGTTTTATTTCTGACTTTTATGACCGGTTAGCCAAGCTCAAATTTGTTATCAGGACACTGATAGCTGCTTATTCCACTAGCAACTCCAAATTTCAAGCAAGCAGTCTAGAATCAGTCTTTTAAGGAGTACAACAAGATTGAAAGAGTATACTCACTTGTCATACAAAAGTACATTTTCTCCTATAGCTTATTGTGGAAGTTTTCATTGAACTTAAAGTAGTATTTTATTTTGGCCCATATACGTAATCTTTTCTAGTACTCAAATAAAGGGTGGTATGTTTGGATTGAAAAAAACTTGTCAGCATCCTTGTAGAAATGCCATCCTTTCATATCCTCCTCTGAAAAACGTCAATGTTTCTCTTTCATTTGGTGCCTTATGCATAAAGTATTATTAAAGAGCATCACTGACCTGAAAAAAATCTCCTGCTTTTCCTTCAAATGTCACCTAAACACACACTTATTCTGGAGTAGTGCTTTCAGAAAGGTGCTAATATGCGCAAACAGGGTTGAGCTGATTTAGCCCATGAAAAGGTATCCGAAGGGTGTCTGCTGTTTCTTTTTCTTTCTTTGGTTTGTTGTGTACAACAAGCAATGACACCTGTATTTAGCCTGTAAACACCTTGAGTTTGCAAGTACTTAGTACAGTGTATTCCCTGTCTAGCTGTGTATGCTGTTTGTTCAAATAATGACTGATAAGTGAGATGAGGTTCCTGGGATGGACTGACGTGTGAGTATGTACATAGATGTACATGTGAATGTTCTGCACAGTGTTAAGTATTGCTTAAATAATATGCAGGTTCATACATGAATCATTTAGACTTTAAAAGATAATGTTCCTAAAATACTGTTCTCTGTTTTCATCTGTGCTTTAGACTGTACGCTACCCTTATTTAAGAGCAAATAAGGTATATTGAGAGTGCCGTATAGCCTTATAGGTGAATTAGTTTGCCAGAACATTTACAGAGGATGTCTGGTTCCCTGTCTTCATGGGGAATTCACTTGAATTCTCCCCATATACAGCATACAGGAAGAAAAGGAAATTATAACCTCATCTGTCAATATAAAATGGTGAGAGAAAAGTCCAATTCTGATGTTTGACTGAGCGTCTTTCATCTGCCAGTAACCGGGCAGTTTCATGGTCTTAAGTCCCCATGTCTTGTGATATTCCATGTCTTTGTCCAGTTTTTAAAACAAGGTGAGAACAGAACTATAGACTTCAGTGTTCATGAGATGAACTTGGTAGAGATTCTGCTCTGGATAGAGCCTGGGAGAGACAAGTGAGGCAAATCCGGGCCACTGTTATTCTGCAAATGTCATATCAGTCATATGAAAGAAGCAACAGAACTAGGGGTGGCTCAGCTCCTTTCTATCAATTCTCAGTTCCTAGGGATCAGGGGACCAGGAGGAAGCAGATGCTAAGTAGAAGTTGTGCAAATATGACAATCTGGTAAAGCTGTTGATGAATTTCTGTAGAAGAGATTTGAGGCCTACCCTTTTCCAGAAAATTTTACAGTAGTGCTCTTTAGCATGGCAGAACCACTATATTTCAGCCCTTTACTTATGAGGTCTCCAAGCTTCTGCCACTGCCCATCAGCCATAGCTAACCCAGGCCTGCCAAAATACTCTCCGTGCCAAGGGGGCCTTGGAGGCATTAATTTTAAGGGGAATTTTCAACATTTGATAGGGGTTTAGACTCATTGCTTCCACTGCATATTAATAATCAGAAAATAACCAATGAAAGGTATGGGAAGTGCAAACCTGAGAAGCTGTTTTTCTAGAGTTTGCAGATGATTATCATAGGGTTTTGTGTGTGTCACGCTGGCCTGAGTTTGGGAAAGAGACTTTTTGACAGAGTAGCTTGATGAAGGCCCTCTCCTCGGTGCTGTGGATGGATTAGATGGAATGTCAGTTGTGACAGTCAGAGGCATCTTGACAAGAGCTCTGATATCAAGTTAATAGTTCTATCAAGTTAAATGTTCTATGATAGAAATGTTCTAGATAAACTATTTGGAAAACCTGCCTAGAAGAATGACATTCACAGCCTGTAACCTCCCAGTAGAAATCTAGTGATTTTAGCACTCAGGATACTCACTAGCGTGCATGTGTATCTGACACTTCTTTCAACCCTCCCATCTCTCCTCCTCTGATATTTCCTTCATCTTGTCCTTTTCTGATGTATTGCTGCATGTAACACTGGACTGAAAGGACTATAGAGTCCTATTGATAGCTTGCATATTAGAAGGCCACCTTTCAGTTCCTAGACTGAAGTTTTGATATGACAAATTTTATGTCTGAGCAAAGCAAACCTACTCCTAAGGTTGCTTCTTTCTAAAGAGAATATGAACTATGATACTGATATATGCTTCTTCTAGTATTATATTCTGCTTGTTTGTCATGTTGATATTCCAGATTTGATCTTGCTAACTTTTATGTTTAAATATATACTATACTGAGGACTTGCACCATAGGTGATACACGCATCCTTTTGTTTTATATTTGCACTGTTTTCTCCTTGATTTTGTACTCACATATTTTATTTCATCCTTACATAAACTCCACAGATTACTTAGTCCTATTTTGGAGAAAAATATACACAAGCACAATACTCTCTTCAATGTCAGGTCGGTGTTTTGAAACCTTGTACCACCTTAAACATTTCCACTCTTTTCTTAGTGTGCTCACGCTTTAAATACTTGTAGACTGTTATCATTACTCTCCCCTTGCATTATTAGCTGTCATTTGGCTAAGCAGAACATGTTTTAATCTTTCCTAGTAAATCAAACTCTCCAGCCCCTTAATCATTTCTGTTGTTATCATCTGAATTCCTTCAAAACTTGTTGACATCTTTGTGGTACTGGAGAAGCTAAAACTACAGGCTACGTTCAAGAAGGGAGGCATTTGTGCCAAATAGAGTATATCTGGCTGTTCTTCATGGAAATACCGAGAATATAAATAATAGTTGTTTTTTCTATTGTATAGGTGAGCAAAATAGTTAATGTTAGAATTAAAATATCAGGAATAGTAAAGAAGAAATGCCATACATTTTCCCAGTCAAACATTTGAGATGTATACCTTTTCACCATTACTGAAATACTTTATTTGTCATAAATATAGCTTAAAATGTTACTTTGACCTATCAGTCTCAGATGTGAGGTTTGCCTTCTTGTTTGTTTGCTTCTTCAGCTTCTCTGGGGACTGTTTTATTCCTTTCTTCCAATTACTGTATTTTTTTTGTAGAAACTTCTACATCAGTTAAATATGAAATAATTTCTGCATTATTTCACCAGCTCTTTAATTGTTTCCATCACCCCTTCTGTTATAAAGTACTTAGAGAAACATTTGTACTTACCTTGCTTCTAGTGTACATAAAGATTTGTAAGTAGTGTTTCCATGTACGTGTTGCTGCTGCTATTTTAGATATTCAGTTTTTTCGCAGAGCAGATAATCTTAATTTCAGAACCAGTTCATAGAATCATAGAATAGTTTGAGTTGGAAGGGACTTTTAAAGGTCATCTAGTTACAACCCCCCTGCAATGAGCAGAGACATCTTCAGTTAATGTGGGAATGCCACCATATTTCTTACCTTTCAAAATAATGACTTGACTGTAAAACTCTATTAGATCAGCTATCGAGTCATAACAAAACACAGGTCAGGGTTTCAGCCCTACAAACACAACATAAGTTTTGCATTTTCACTGTTGTCTTGAGTCCACAAAGTGCAAAGTTTGCTGAACATGTAATAATGAAATGTCCTCATAAAATAAATTAGGAGAACTTGCCAGCCAGTTGCTAGTCTCAGGACCTAAAACTTAGGGTAAGTACTGCTGTATCCCATCAGCCTCCTGGTCCCAAAACCAGCTACTCCAAGCTCGCGGTTCTTCCCCACCCACCCCTCAATACCAGTGTAGTAACCTGACTCTAAGTGAAGATTTTCCACACACTGCAGTGATGCTCCAGAGGGCAGATATGCCATGTCTAAAATCAGACGCCAGCAGGAACAGCAAAGTGCATGCAGAAGCAACTTTGGCTGATTAGCTGTGAAGTAAATTAAGTAAAGATATGAAGAAATCCAATTCCTAGAATACCAAACCAGAGTGTCTCATTAAAACCTCATTTAATAGTGTTGCTAACTTCATGGAGTAAATATGAAACATTAACATCTAATAATAACTTCAGCTGGAGTTTTAGATTTCCTTTGTAAGTGTTTAAGTTATGCTGTGTACATTCATTATTCACAAAGGCTTTATTATGGATAACAATGTATCTTTCGGTTGATATAATGACTGCTTTAGTCTTCAAGATAATTATGTTTGACACTCTCCATAAAGCTTTAACTTGCATCTGCGATACATTAAGCTTACAAAAGGTGAAGTGAAATGTTAGATTCTTTATCTCTGAAAGATTAGGCATTAGAATTTGTAATCAGCAGTACTGCAAGACTTCAGTTGAAATAATGAACCCCAGAAGAAAGACATCCTACAAAATAGTATGCAACAGTTAATGGAGTATCATAGGGTTTTCTTTTTTATTTAAAAAAAAAAAAGTAATATAATTGTAGCCAATATCCTGGGGAAAAAAAAAATTCTATTCAGTGCAAATAAGACAGTTGTTTAAAATTATGTTTATTCCAGTCCAACGTTTATTCCATTCCATCAGAGCAGGACATCAGGAAAGTTCTCACTAGCTATGTAATAGCTGAAGATTAGTTGCCAAATGGAGGCATGCAATTGAAACTACAGTAGATGACAGATACACTTGCTCTCTCCTCCCCTTGCATCTCTCCCCTGTTCCTGCCTCTGCTTTGCAAAGCTGTGCATGCAAATCTCCCTCCCAACCCCAGCACGACTTTCTCATTCCTTATGACATTTGATGAGGGACTGATCATCTTCCACCTTCTTGTGAGATGAAGCAGTGGGGTCAGTAAAAGCCCAGGTGAGATGGGTTGTCCTCCCTCAGGGCTGGCAGCTTTGTGTTTGCAAAGACTTCCCAGGCTGCACGTAACCCAGGTGAGAAAAGATCTTCTGGGCTGTTGGCCACTAACATCCAATGCTGCTGAACTGCTGTGAAATACAGTTTCTCAGAGGCTCGTTGATGGCTACAACAAATGGACTTTCAGAAAGATGAAAAAAGGAGTATGTCTGTAAAAGAGCAAATTCCCCTACCAAATCATAACAAAGTATTTAAGGAAAACTCGCTAGAATTTTTCAACATCAGGAAAATAACATATCCTTTCAATCTTTTTCCTCAAAGAGCTGAATTTAAAATGAACACAGAAATAAAGCACCTCAAAGAAGTTATGTCACAGACAACTCCAGGACAGTTAAAGCATGGCAGATGGCAGATAACAGAAACTGAAACCAGGAGTCTGAGGAAGTTAACTGGTGTCAAAAACAAATCCTGAATCTAACCATGCAAATAAACATTTGCACAAAAATGGAGTAAGGAGATGTTACCATTCACAAACTGACCAGCAGTGCTTTAATTAGTGAAATGTTGAAATCTACTGCGGGTCTGTTCCAATACCTATTGAAAGTTTAGATTCAGTTTGGATCCTACTTCCTGTGTCATTGCTTCCTATGAAAATTCCAATTTTTCTCCTCTTTTCTCTGCCACTGAAGCCCCAAACCAGCCATTCAAGAAGGGTTACATCCTCCTTGTCTTCACCATGCCAAACAAACCTTCTGTAGAGATTGTGTTTCACAGCGCTGCAATGGCAGCAGTGGGGATGAGAAGGGAGGAGGACAGCTCAGCCTCTTTACATCACTTAATAAAACACACATTACACAGGGCAGTACTAATGAAGACAATTTACATGAGCCTAACCCTCTCTAAATCTTCCCAGGAATGAGCTTTTTCCATCTTACCCTCCAAGCACTGGGGCTTTTTCTTTGGTTTAAAATTTCTTGCTGCTCTTTGATCTCTCTGTTCAGAATGATCTCAGTCTGTACTCTGAATTATCTTCCCACTCAACCCCTGACTTAGCAGAGTCCAGCTCACATAACGCTCCCCACATTCCCATTCTGCTCACTGCTATGTACACAGACACCACCGCTAGATTACTTTAAATTCACGTTTTACAAGAAAATTAGTTTTATTCACAATCAGTGTTCATGTTGGTTATTGCAGAAAAGCTAAAAAACTTTGTTCTTTTAACATCTTATTTATATTGTGCCATTTTGTGTAAGGGTTGTCTAAAGAGGAAGACTTTTAACCCAAGGAACTCACCATCTTAGTATGACAGGGTAGACATGAACAGGAGAGAGTGAAAGAGAGTGCGAGAGAGAAGAAACAGAAGGCAAGGAAGGAAAATTGCTAATTATGAAAGAAGATCATAGAGACGCAATTTGAATAGGGAGTAACAATAGGGCGTTTTTTGTTTGAGAAGTGTTGGGCTGTTTGGGTCCTTTATTTTTGGTAGGATCTGCAATTTTCTATTACTGCAGTTTCGCTTAGAGCCACATTTGCATTTCCACTGGAAAGAAAGAAGTACCTTAGACCATGTATCTTATTCTATGAAATTTTATTTGTCCTGCCCTAATCCTACTGATGGCACCACTCAAGCTGTAATGTATTACTCAGCTGACTAAAAGATAACTCAGTATGGGTCATTTGCATGTCAGGTCACTGTGAAGGAAGAAGAAATAACGCTGTTTAATACTATTTTGCTGTGGTAAAGCATAACAGATGGCTAATGCTGAAAACTAATCCCAGCTCACGGCCTGTTGCCATCAACTATTCTGTATGAAAGAGAGAAAGTTCTGCAGCTCAGGTGAGGTATTGGGAAGTCTTTGGACACCCCTATAGATTAATACTTCCATAAACTTCTCTAGGCAGGTGTCTCACATATGGCTAAACAGACTGACGCTTTAACACTTCCTTTCTCATTTGAATTTTAAACTACGTCACCAGTGTTCGTTAAATATCCCGTTTTCTCTCATTAATATGCAGTATTTCAGAAAACAGTTGGCAACCAGGGAAGACTGGATTTTCTGATAATGTAAGGATAGTTTATAATCAGTTACATTAAAAAACAGATTAATATGGAACAATGTAAAATGAAACTTGAAGTATATCTTCTGTCATGTTATTCAGTTACTACTTATTGTTTTGTATTTGTGGCTGTGATTAGAAATGTTTTCTGCTTTCCTGTGCTGGTTTATTTATTATTTTTGGAGCACACAGTGATAGTGAGACAGCAGTTCAGAAACGGCCAGATAAACTTTCACTTTGAAGTGCACAGAACTCCAGTTAAGCAATGGGGCTATTCGCAAAGCAGGATCATATTCACACCATGAAGTTTACTAAATATTGTTAGTGTTTATTTGGGATCATGTTCAATTTGAAGCTCATAAATGTGTAACTGAGGACTAGACTACTTGGTTTACACAAACCCATCAGCATGTATTTATTACACAATAAAAGGCAATTAAGGTAGATATTTTGACAAGATCTCAGTGTTTCACTAAAAGAAACCTTCAATGTTTAGGCATTGAAAAGTCCGTGAAAGCAACAACAGTCATGGTCTGCATCATGGACTGCTGCTAGGGAAGGTGGATTTTGTGCGTTTTCTTCCAAATACTTAAACACGCTTGTTCAAAAATAAAGGTCTGGGACACCTCATAAGGGTATAAAGCCTGCACAGTTTACAAAAGCAGTGTGCACAGAGGCAATGGCTGTCCCCTGGAGAGGGGAGGATTGTCCTTGGGGTTTCCCCACACCTCTGCTTCCACGGGGAAGCAGATAGTGGAGGGACAGCAGGCAGTGCACTCTTCCATGCGTGGAGGAGGAGGCTCAGGAAACTTTCCCTATCTGCTACATGGTTTCCTATCTCTTCTCCAAACTCATCCGTTTAGCTCCTAGGCTGTTCAAAGGTTAACTACTGGGTGTTGACATGTGTCACAGGGCACTTTTTTGAGAGCAAAATATGGTGGGACACACAGTAACGTAGGGTTGAGTTCTGTGCTCCCATTGTCAGCACGTTTGCAATAACCACGACCCAAACTTTTGTTATTATCTTATGTGCAGCTACTTCTGAGATCAGGATGCAGAGCAGCTCCGGTCCATTTTGTGCAGTGCAGCAGCGCTCCCACTAGCACAAAACACTTGCAAGCCCTTGCCCAGCAGGGAGGAGTCAAGGGAGCAAAATGGAGGAGAGCAACCAGCCATAGGAATCAGAGGTCAGATGATGGAGGAGGACATAGCTTTTGGGACGGGAATGGGGAATAAACTGTACAAAGCATGATGGAGCAGTCTTTAGAAGGTAGAAGAGAGAAACAGAAATAAGGAATAACTTGTAAAGGAGTTTGGAAAGGAGAAAAAGAAATGGAGTGGCTAAAGAGGAGAGAGCATCATGCACAAATCAGCAGACAAATCCAATCTGTAGGCTGGTAAGACTCCCAACCTGTTCTACACTTTCTTCTTTCAATGACTAATCTTCATTTTTACTTCCTTTTATCTATACCTCACCGTGACACTTGACACAAGAAGGAATCCTATTATTCTCCCTCAGTACCATGCAAGTAGGAGGCTGAAACATGGGAAGAGAGAATAGTCTTCCTCACTTCCTCACTGTTACCCTGCCTGCCTTCCAAGTCTGGAGGTCTGGGATTCCATAACATGCTGATTTTTGCTCTTAGAGCAAGAAATGAGAGAAGTAACATCCTTCTGAAATTTTTAGTCTCAATTTGGAACACAAAAGTAAAACTTGTCATGGAAAGATTTTTTAATTAAAATGTCTCTTTGGAAATTCCACAGTGTTGTGTACTCATCCCCCTTCCTTGCATGACAGGAGGGAGGAAACAATGATGACATAGAGTAGCTGCCACTGTAACGTCAAGGCCTTCCACCTACAGCCAGCTCCTAGGGCTGCTCCCTGAAGAAGCATGGGGAAAGATGAGCACTGGAAAGTAGTCCATGGGGCAGACAAATTGCCCAGATACCTATGTGCTAAATGGAACTTCTGAATATTTTTACATTATCTGATTGACGAACAGATTTTTTAAAAAACTAAATCAAATTGAATACAGATGTGGCTTTGTCATATTGAGAATTGTCAAGCTTCTACTGAAACTTTTCTGTTTCAACAGAGTAAATTTTATTTGCGTATCTTTCTGTAGGAATTTCTCTAAACCTTTATCGTCTGCTGTGATTGGTGGCTGCTTCTTGTCTAAAGATCTGTTACGAATCAGATTTCTCAGATACTGCAGTACCAGATTTTCTTTTGGAAAACAACACATGTCAAAGTCAAAATTCACTCCTTTCCCAGTGTGGTCTTCTAGATAGCATTTGGAAGCATCTGCTGAGAGATGAAACAATGACACATACTATGTGCCCAGCAGGCGTTTTTTTATTAGACCTAAAATTTTGATTCTGGATCACTCTTTTGTTTTGTGATACTTTTGAAGAGTTATGGCATTACATTTCTGTTTCTGTAGAAAGGGAACGATGGTTGCATGCATCAGAGCAGGCAAGCTGCATAGACCACCCAGAGAAGATGGTATGAGTTTGCTATACCATTTGTCACAGCCCACACGGAAGTCACAGCAAAGCTCAAACTGGCAGCGCGATTAAAAAATTATGCGAGTCTGACTGACTATGCATATTTTGGATGCATACATCCTTCCAGACTCAAGGGGCCAGAATCACATAGATGAACCAGAGATAAACATAAGAATTTGCACATTTGTAAACACTCAGAAGGGAAGTTGATGCATTTTGGGCAAGGCTGAAGAGAGTGAGGCTTGCATAACTGTTTACTTCCTAGGAGCTGGATGCTGCCAGAACTAAAAATGAGATCACCGTTCACGTCCATCCTAGTGCCTGACGCATTCTGTCTGCTCTTTGACTTAAAGAGGAAAAAGGATCTTTAACGTTATCTTTGCAGACCAAAATACAGACAGAACCACTAAAGCACAGAAAACAGATCTGTTTGGCAAGCTTAGCTCCTTCAGCGTGAAATGTTGAGGAGTGGTAAGGTCATAACACATTAGCCTCTGCCTTCTGCCCTCGGCTGGTTTAAAACGATGTGTTTAAGAATGATGAACGGCACTTTACATGTAAGGAGATCCAGCCTGGAGCGGAAGATTGGAGAGGCACGGCTTTGCTTATATGAACAAGACCTTTCTAAAACTCTTTCTGAAAAGAGAAGTGGCCGAAGTGAGTGGCTGCAGTCCGGAGGCAGACTAGGCCTGGGTGACAGGAAAGACGCCGGCTGGCAGCAGCGGTGGCGGGGCTCATCTTGGCTGGGGAGAGCGCTGGGAGGGCTCGGCCCAGCTCCAAGCCGGCTGGGCGGGCAGGTAGGGATCTGGCCCCTATAAATATTTGCCTCTGGAATTCCACAGAGACTCTTTCCTGGGCATGCATGCCGCTCCGCACGTGTGCGCGGCCGGCTCTTTCCTGAGGGTGTACTGTCACCTTTCTCCCCGAACACTGGCTGCCGCATTCCTCTCTTGTCAGCAACAGACCCCTCTCCTTCAGATTCCTGTCGTATTATTTTTAGTCCAGCACACATCTTTGTTGACCCATCCAGTTTGCCTTTTGACCATAACTATTTCTTTGGGTTTGTTTTGGTTTTGTTTCTTTTTTTTTTAATCTCAGCCATTGAACAGGAAATACTGAATAAAATAAAATAATTCTGGAAGATAGCTGGAATATTGTCTGTACTGTGACAATATTGTCTGACATCACCATGAGTACTGTTCAAATACAAAACTTGTGCCTGTTGATGGTCTTCCTTAAGTTTCTAGACACAGTGAAGCCAAGAGATAGAGCTGCATCATAAATTTTACCTAGGTGCTGGTTGGGGTGTTAGGACTGTGTATATTTTTGCATGCATTTTGCTGCAGTACCTGTATGCAGCTAACTGAATTGTAGATGTAACATATGGAAAGGTGCATAGACCATTTCCCAACTAAAGGAAGATATTTGTTTTCAGGACATTTTCCTGTTCATTTTTGAATAGAGCAGCAAAACGTTTTGCCATTTTCTTTGAAAACATTTTCTTTGCCAGTTCATAAATCTCACCATTAAAACCTTATTCCTTTAATGTCATTCCCAGTGCTCCAGTTTAACTGTTTGGTTTAACACTTTTCTCCATAAATTAATCCAATATTCATGTTGACCCACATCAGAGATTCACCAGCTGAGGTCTGTACATGTATCCTTGGCACCAGTGACATCCTCTCCAAGTCCATACTGTGAGCGTGAGTTTACCAGAGTAATGAAGAAAGCTTTTCCATACAAGCAATTTGAAGGTAACTGCAGGCGTGTGATTCAAGCAGATACCTCCCCGCAAACAGCTGTACCTGCACAGTGAGAGGGAATATGTCTGAGCCGAAAGGGAAAATATCTCTACGTGAGCAGGTATCGCCTGGGCAGTAACGTTTCTCCAAACCCAGAGCCGTGTCTGGGAACGCGGGAGGGGCTTGCCTGCAAGACAGCATAGGGCTCTCAACAGGAGCATCAGATAATGGTGCCGCGGCTGTTCGGTAGCTTTCCCCTGAACACATGGGTGTTGCCCAGCACAGAGCCAAAAGCCACTGCTAGTATCCCAGCAAATTGCCTTTTCAGCATCTTTTGGGTATTGAGACACCCAGACCAAAACTGAGTGCATTGTTCCACAAGGGATGTTATTTAAATAATGCAAGAATAGAGACTGAAACACAGCTCTGCTCTGATGCCTCCTTTCAACATGATTTAAAAATCATTTTATAGTTTCATATTGCATGGTAAACTCTTAGCTCATTTTATGACGCTAGTGAATGTCATGCATATCAGATTTCTTTCTTTGATTGTACGTATTTGCTTTTAACTGTCTTCCCTGCTAGATTTCTCAGTCTACACTTTTCTAAAATTAATGTCCTTTTATTTCCTATCCATATTTCTAGCCTATCTATACCTAACTGGTTTTCTGTCCATGGTCCATCAAAAATTTTCAGACATTTAATTAAATTCTTTACACAATCGTGCTTAGATTATCCATTTATATGTGTTATAACATCAGACAAGGAGATTCCTTTAGCCATCTTCCTCTGATTTGTTACAGTTTATCTTTACTCCTCCTTTGCCCTTTATTGGGTCATTCTGACATTTTTCAGCCCATTTTGTTGAACTGGTTGCACCAACAGTTTTAAATTTTTTGACCTGTGATATGTCTACGTCTACATGTGTAACAGCACCCACAGTAACTCCCAAAGAATTAAACCCTGGTCAGCAATGTATATGTTCCTCTTTTTATTTTTAAATTTTAAAAAGTTGGTTTCGCTGCTGAAATGAATAATGATGGGTGTGTTTTTACTGACATTTTAGCCTGGACCAGGCGTACACTTTTGAAAAGGATCTCCCAACACCACCCTTTGGTTTATATCTCCAAGCAGTCTTGGAGCCTGTGAGCTGAATGGCTTTCAGATGAAGTTAAGCCAGAAGATGCACCCTGGTAGTGATCTCCAACCCCTGGTGTGGATTAATTCAGTTCATGAGACCCAGGTAGACCTCGTTCAATGTAACCCTACCTCGAGATGTGCCAGAACCTCGGTACCATTTATTTTGCTGTAAAAATCCATTCTTTCTGGGCCATGTTCTTGGTAATGTAGGCGTAGCCACTGGTGGTTAAAAATCTACTGAGACTGCCTTCTCCCTTGTTGCCTTCTGTTCTCCTCTGACAGTGGCACTCAACTGAAACACAGAGGTACATACATTCATCTCCAGATAGGTTACCACATCCTCATTTAAAAATGAACCAGTGCTCTTCTGAGCTGATCACTAACAGAAACAACAGCAGCTGTCACCTGAACAGGATGTACGTGTTTTCGAAGTTTCTGGGTAGGTCGATAGATTACACTCAGGTGATCATGTCCACATTTGCTTATGTAAGCATTGTCACTTGCTCTGCAAAGTTTTGCCATCATCATCATCATCAAATGTATTTCAAGAGTGTGTTGTCTTATTGAATTTCTATAGAGAGCTGGCTGCTTCTTTCTCAATTCAGCCTCAAAAAGTAGGAGGGGTATAGTGAGGAAAGCAATTGCAAACTCTAGAGATCCCGTGCTGCTGTTGGTTTTGTTCAAAGATGTACACAGGACATTAGCGTTCTATAAAGATAGAAGATAAAGGCCTAGATGAGATCTGCATTAAAGAGATGGTGATCCAATCCTTCCCGCAGTTACACTATCGCAATTCCTGTAATTTCTTCTCATTGTTGGGATGAGATCATGGTTTGTCTTAGAGGAAATGAGAACTAGAGAAAATGAAGGGAACTGAGAAGGCACCGGAAAAAAAGTTACAAGAAGTAAGAAAGTGTGAAATAATTTATCTAGCATAGAATAAAAAGAAAAACTGTTTTGTTCTTAGGAAGGAATGCAAAGGGAACAGAAAGCCACAGGCTGAAACTTGCTATTCTGTACTTTGATCTGTATGTGCCAACCTTGTGAGAAGTGAATTTTAATGATAACATAATGCTTCTCAAGAAAATAATGGTATCTGACTTTAACGGCTGTAGTTACTGTAAAAACGAAGGACTCCACCTTGAATAAACATGAAGACCTTATGCAACAGTTCTCACTTTCCCTGATAACAAAAGGGATAAGTTTTTTAGGCCAAGATCTCTCAGCTTTTCACACATTCCCATACAGAATATTAGGAAGGGAAAGAGAGTTTGAGCTACCCCTTTATTCCTTCCTCCCTCTCTCAGGGAAGCCACAGGACACAGTAATCCATTAAAAAGGTCAAAATAAGGAAGGTCAAATGGCTTCATTTACTGTGACTCTTAATCTCAGTTACATGCATAAACTTTTTACATATGGGAACTTATCGATCCATTCAGCAAAGATGTGGACGCCTAGTTCCCTCTCCTTTTTTCTTCTCTCCCCTTTTCCTCTCATTCTTGTATTTCCATTCCTTCATTTCTGCATTGGCGTAAGGTACTACATACAGGGAACTCAGAATCAGGCCCTATTCTGTGCCACAGATAGTCTGATATGCAAGAAAAATATGGTAACAAAATAAAATACCTGAACTGCAGATACTTAAAATTACTTTATCTCTTTTCTATTTCTTGCCTTTTTTCATGTCAAAACCTGAAAGATTACCTGAAATATCAGTTAAGCAGGGAAATATTATCCTAATAAATGAGCATGCAAGTATGTGCCCGGTAAGTTATTTGATTAAACAGGAAGCTAGAATCCTATAGATATCCACAAATAAAGCCCCAAATCTAAATGACTGTATCGTTAGCTCATTTGTAAACTGTTCCAGATGTAAGATTTTGGCAGCTTTCCAGTAGGCTGGCTGCAGTCTGAGCTTTCCTGCATCCGCAGTGAGAACTGCAATGCCTGACTCTTCAAGGAAAAGCTCCACAAGGCTGACGACAAATTATATAAAGTAACAACCTGCCTGGCTGGCAAAGAGAAATTCAGACAGATCCCCGGGCAAAGAATGCCCTTTTTCCTGGGGCCAAGCTACAGCCGTTTGACGCTGGATGTGTGATCGATCTGCATTATGCATCACCCTGTGAAAGCCCCTCTGAGAAGATCATTTAGTGATCATATCAGGGACTCCACTGCTAGAGCCTTGGATGTTATCTGGAAAAACACGAGAGACAGACGACTGGCAGGTGAGAAGGACATTGCATAAGTCTATTTTAAGATGCGTAAGGGACCTTAATCAATAATGGTAATTAGTGGTATCATTTGCATAATGTATTGATGTCGCCTCTAAGTCTTTCTCCAGCTTTTTGTTTCTGTGTTGTGTTATGTTACTTCAACGCTATGCCTGCAGTGGGACTGTATGTGCTCATCTAACTAGATGAGATAAACATCAGCTAAAAGAAAAGGAGCAGTGATTTTTGGTGCAAACTCCTTAGACTGAAGTGTGCTGAAGCATTTTATTTTGCTGTTAGGTCAGACCCTGTGCTTTACTGCTGTGATGTGCTTCAGTGAGTTGCGTTACGGAGTGTTTTGCAGCCAAGGAGTGTGTCAGTTGGAATATCTGGGCTGTGCACTGAGCGATTACTGGTATTTCCTCTGGCAAGGATTTCAGTGCTGTGAGCTCCAAGTGAGTGTCAGGTATGCCAGAGCTAGGCTTCTGAAATATAAATTACCAAGCAACTATATGGTTACAGTTCACATTTTAATTTTCACTTGCAAAGGCTCAAAAACCCGGGGCAAACTGTAATAGAGGGCTGGAGGAGAAGAGAATTTAACTTGCTTTATTTTTCTCTTCTGTTATTGTCTGTCTGTTAGATTGAATGCTTCTCATTCACCCTGCTGGGGATGTTACTTTTATTATTGTGGCATTTAGAGGTTTCAGAAAAGGCAGCAGAAACGCACAATGGGTGTGACATGCCAGAGGGATCACTTTGGTTTGTTTGTATACTTACAGTGGGGGTGGTTTATCCCGGAGGGAGGGAAGGAGGGAGGAGACATGTGAATAACGATAAGATCAAGGATGAGATGACCAAGAAGTAGACTGTATGGCTCACTAATGTAAACTGAACTTTTACATCATTCTCCTGCACTTATGTTTTGGAGAAATAAGAGCAGCTAAGTGCATAACCGACATTTGTGATGGCGCGCCAATTCCAAAACTGATTACATCAGGTAATCAGGCAGTGAATGACCATGGCCTATAAAGAAACACAGGGGCAAAATCCTGCTTTAAATTAGAGCAACTCATAAAAACCTTGTTCTGTCCACTGTGTTAGTGGCTGGATAAATTCTGTGCCTGTTCCCATAGATAGGCACATAGATAGGCACAGAACATAGATAGGCAAAGGACAGTGAGTTTCTTGGACAGAGGACCTCAGCTTTACCACTGTTTTACAGTAAAACCTGGTGGTCACAAGAGATGGGGACATGACATTTACTTTAGTGCTCAGCAGTTAGTCACAAATAGGGCAGTGTTGTGAAAGTGCCGGAGATTCACCAGTTTTCCATGGCAAATTGAACTGAGCAGATAGTCCATTTCATTTCTCAAAGGTGTATTAGAAAACTGGACTTCTCTGGGAGCTTAAAGACCACAGGGCATGGAGCAGCAGTTACAACATGGGTCCTGATGTTTGGGACGTATCTGAAACTCCACTGGAAGGAGCACCAAGAAGAAATAAATTCTGAGTAAAAAGGCATGGATGTTACTTACACAAATCTATAAAAGGGAAGCTGGTGGGGCCAAGTCAGCCTTCGTTCAATCTGCGTGTTGCCTGGTCAGCTGGACACTTGTTTACCCTGGCATTCATTTCCATTCCACCTGCTAGAGATGTTTATATGAACGCTTTGAAGTAGAGGTTTTTAATTTATAGTTAAGTTCAGAATGGCATTTGCATCAACAGACTCCAAGTACCTCTGGCCTGCATCCACGCAAGACAACTATTACCAACTGTCTTCTATAAATTCTTTTTCCTCTCATCAGTTCACATAGGAAAGCATATAATGGCATGTAATTTATACCTTCTGTATGTGACCTACATATGAAAATATGCAGGTTTTATCAGAATGCGAAAAGGCCTTGATAAACGTATATATTTAACCTTGCATATGATTGTCAACTATTTGGGGGATAGACAACTGCTAATTATATTTCTTGAGACTCTGTCACATTCCTAGAAATGAGGAGTGAACGTGAACCCTTTAGCCTCTTCAGCTGCACTGATAAGGGTCGGCATGTTTTTATTCTACTTGGCAGATGGTTATGAGCCGTCACAGTTTTTATCAATACAAGGCTTAGATGTTAGAGGACCCTTAAAAGCAGCGACAGTTCCATTTTCCAGGCTGTGCTGGTGACGTAGGCTTGTCAGTCCACTAGTATATTTGGGCTGCTGTCAGTCAAAAAGGCAGAAAATCATCAGGCTAAACCACCAATAAGCAGTGCAATGGGAAGTAGAGATATCAGGGTGTATTCCTGAAAATACTTCATGAATAACAAGGGATTCAGGAAGAGAAACAAAACAGCAACAAGTTGTGTTGCTGTTCTGTTTGTTCTCTGGAATATCAGCAGTTTAAACTGCTGACTGCCTACAAATGGTAAAGAAGGGTCATGACACTGAAATAAGAAATCTACTTCGATCAGCAATTTGTGTTATCAGGACACACCTTTAAAACAGCACACGATATTTGCAAAAGAAAGAAGAAAATGTGAAATATGTATTCTTTATGGCATGGTCAAGAAAAAGTAACCCAAAAAATGTTTTGCCTCTAAAAAAGAAACCTGGTAGCCTGCACACAGAAATAGCAAATCGTGCAATATAATCTGATATAACCATCAAACAGGCAGTACTGTCTACCTCCTATAAATACACTGGGAAAAGATCGTGGAAAATGTCTTTGCCATTAGATCACGTAGTCTTTATGACACAAAAGAAAGGTAGCATTAGTCTTGGACAAAAAGTATCAAAAGTATTTAAAATGCTATTAAAATTGCATGGAATTAAAAGACTGGAGCTGAAGCCGCTTTGATTTTGAGCGGGTGTGGTAAAGGGATGCAAATGAACACGGACTGTGCTCTCAGATCACCTCTGCGTGCTGTCCTACCCTGGCCACGATGGAGTGCTGCAAAGCGGCACCCTCACGTTGCCTTTGAACCCCAACACCAGGGCTCAATTACTGTGTGTTCTGTTTCACCACGTGGCAGAAAGGCCTGTGGTTCAGCCAGCTGCAGCCAAGCACGCTCCTAGAAATATGGTATATTATAATATCGTATTATGATATATTATTATTATTGTATATATATGGTATATTGTATAAATATGGCATATATTTATACAATACCTGTCCTGAGGAGCAGTGAGTTGCAGCTCGGTGTAGTCACATCACGGTCAAACTACTTTGGATTGCAGCACAACTCATGGGTTTCCACTCAGTGTCTTTTCTCCTCGGTTTATGCTGACAAAGTAAATCTAGACGCATGTTTATAGTCATGTCTGGTGATCTGAAAATGTGGAAAATGAATCACTGAATAAATCACTAAACACAGTGGAGGCATTTTCAATCACTAGGACATCAAAAATGCCCAGCAGAGACGGGACACAAGTTGGGGCGATGGAAGGAACAGCAAAGAATAAGAGGATGCAATGAGAATCAAGTTGCCAGATTCCCTAAACGGGCGATACAAAAATTGTAAATTTTCCTGTAACTACATTCACAAGAAACAGAAACATTTCCTTGGGAATTCCCACTTTATTCCCCTTACTGATGTCAGGCCCCATCCTCAGCTGGGAAGGGAAGCACATCCTGGCTTCTTCAGACCCCCCAGTAGAGACCAGGATTTTATGTACAAGACGGGCAGCAGCGCAGAGTGAGCTTCCCCAGAGCTTGCAAGCATCATTCTCAGCTCTGAAACACACATATCCTTAAAAAAAAAAGCAGACGGATTTCTCCTAGTGCCTCCACTGTTGACTGAATTATTTGCATCATAGACTGTAGATGACCTAGTGTAGCATTCATCTGCACTGTATTAAGACCCATGAAGCCCACCATATGACAGGACTAAAAGATCCAGATCCTGGCTTCTGCATTTTCACCTGCAAGCTTTAGAAAACACGTTCAGACACTGAGTGAAACTGACTACTCATATACCCCTTTTGAATCTACTTATGAAGATTAAGCTAAATTGTCTTCTGAAAAACCTACTATTATAGACAAAACGAAAAGCATGTGTAGGTAGTCTGGGTTTGGAGAATTATTGCCAGTTTTGCTGCAATGGCTTAGTGAAAGTCCAAGAAAAAACATTACTTATTTGGTATTTCTTTTCTATTTACAATTATATTATCAGTTATTTAGCTACTTACCATGTAAAATTTTAAATTATATCATTTTTTTTAATCAAATTTCAGTAAAACCTCTCAATATTTCATTCACCCCCAGAATTAAATTAATTTTGTACCTTTTGGCCCACTAAAAATACAGTGGGCTTGTGCCATCCTTGATTTTCTTGGTTTTGTTTTCTGTTAATTGCCAAAGAAATGAAAAATTACTCATTTCCAAAATCTGTTTCAGACCGTTTCTCATTATGCCTGCTTTGCTAGTGTTTGTATAATCCGGAAAGATTATATATGTCTTTGTAAGTTACTGCTAAAGATGTAGCCACAGAGAAAATTCTGGGACTGCAGAAAAAGTGCTTCAATCAAACAATTATTTTCTATTTAAATTTCTTTCAGAAGGCTATCAATCAGCTTTTACTTGGTTTTCATGTGTTTAGTAAAGGTTAGGTTAATTTTGAATCTACTTATGAAGATTTTCTTTCCAGGCCCTTTTGAGTAGACCTTTTATTTTTTTAATTTATGATGATTAGCTAGAATTGTATCATTATTTAAGTTTTTCTTACTACTGGCCATATCAATCTTTGCATGACTAGTCTAGGATCACTAGGAGCATCTGAGACACACTTTCTGCTTTTGCTGATGGTGAATTTATTCTACACTATCAGCATCCTTATATTTCCATTGGGTTTATAATTACTGTTTTAATTTATACTCTCCCCACAACTTTGATGCCTTAAAACACGCCTTTTTATGGATTGCAAAATCCGTGAGTATAGGATTTACTCATTTTTTAACAATTCCTAGCTATGGCTTATACAACCAGGCATATATATGTGTGCGTGTGTATACACAGACACACACACACACAGGGGAAGTAAAGGAAGTAAAGAAAGGAATTTTCATCCTTGGGAAATTTTTGAAGCCCCAGGTTAAGATACAGGGTTTTGCATTACATTTTTACCTATCCCTAATTTATACTTACGCAGAATATAAATTAGTGCTTTAAGTGTTTGCTTTGTTCTGAGATTGGAGAAATAGATTTACAGTGTGTGTAGGTGAAGTAAGGTTTTAGAAAACCAATACATTGTAGAG
The DNA here is from genome assembly GCA_013400195.1 of Aramus guarauna. Taxonomy (NCBI): domain Eukaryota; kingdom Metazoa; phylum Chordata; class Aves; order Gruiformes; family Aramidae; genus Aramus; species Aramus guarauna. Next base: position 1,230,412 of record VXBL01003188.1, read on the forward strand.
CCTGAGACCACTTGATATATAGCTTCAGACACCTCACTGTTTGGCTATGACAGCATTTTTAGGAAATGACTAAGCCCTGATCTGGAGACAACCTCCTATAGGTTTGATGCTTCATTCAGGCTGTTATATAAAACTTAAAAATAGCCACTTTGCATGAGGTAGAGATTGATCAGGTATTGATTTTATATGTACTTGTAAATAGACTGTAATTTATGGAAAAGGAACAGGAAAATAGAAAACAATTTTCTGATAGCAAAAGAAACTAGTTGTATAATAAAGCAGGTACAGCATATCCGGTGCATAATATAATAATACCTTTTTTTCATTGAACGGTTAAATACCTTTATCGTGTTTAAGTTTCCTCCTTTTGAAAGTGCTCAAGAGCCTTGTTGTTACCCATGGAATGGCTAAACAAGCTTGTAGTATAACCAGGTTTTTGAGAAAATATCAGTTTCAATGCTGTGATTTATAATTCTTCACATCTTTCAAATTCAGACATCAAATATAATCAGAAATAATACATTTCACACACAGCATATGTTTGTCTATTTTTTTAAATTGTTGCCACCTCAAATTTCCAATAAGATATATAGAGTACTATATGCCTTTTTTAGCAATGTTGTTTTTATCATGGAATGACTAGAATTTATTTAAGGCAAAGTCCTGCAGTCAAAATCATCATTAAAATGTCACTCAGAATTAAATGCATCGTTAGGTTCTTATTCCATGTTCTATTTTTTAATTTCTCACTGTCCATACGAAAATGTAGAGAAGTGCCAGAAAGATCATAGCTGCTTGTAGCATGATTCCAGCGTCATTTATTTTCAGCAGCTGGAATGTCTTATTTCCAACACCCTCATGCTTCTGGTTTGAAGTCTGACCCCAAGAGAGGTTGGAGCACTCATAGGGAAAAGAAAGTGCGCATACTCTGTCACCTTGGGTATTTGTAATGGATATTTTCATGTGGCAAAACTAAATTACAGTGTTGGTGGACTGGACAATCAGAAAGTTTTATTTATGACTTTCACATTTTCCTCCATTAGTGAAATTTAAAACATTTATTTCATGGAGCTCCACCATCATTTCTGTAATCAGGCTACAACAATGGCACTCTTTTGTCCAAGTTTACAATAAGAAGTACACAGTACACTAAGCATATTATAAAAGTGGTTGCTACAAAATCCTCATGCATTCAAGTTACAACAGCTGGAGAGGATTATGGAAATACATATGGGTGCATGGAAATACACCCTTTTTTCAGCATTCTGTTTTTCCACAGTCATTGTAGACAACTGTAGGAACACAGCAAAAAGCCGCCAACCCCACGTCCTGTCCTGTGCCTGGGATATTAGGGATGTGTATAAGAGGAATTCAGTCCCAGGACACTTCAGCAATTAGGAATTTTTAGAAATAACTTTGCAGCTCTACTGGGGACTCCGAACTGATTCTTTATGAGCGTGGGCCAAGGAGGGAGGGAGCACACCCAGAGCAGCCCGCAAAACATGTCTGAGAGGAACTGAGCAGTCGTGTCGTTCCGCAAACGGAGAATGAGCTCCCGAACGTGAAAAACATCACCCTTCCATCAGGCAGCTGGGACGTGAGGGGAGGGAAAAAACCCGATACACCTGGCAACCACCTGTTAGGAAACCAGCCTCATCATTTATACTTTTCAGCATGCAAGGCTTGTATGCGGTACACGTTGTCAGACAGGGATTAAAAATGAGTGAGAAAGATGAAAATTATGGTCTGCTCTCTCCGGGCCCAGTTTCATAATTCATCATTGTGGAAATCGTTAAACTCTAGTCTTAAATGGTGGATACTACAAGACGAGCAGCATTGTGTCTCTGCTAGAAGCCTCTCCTTATGACAGACAACCGGGAGGCTTCGTCTTCTCCTGCTCTTTGAACATTCGTATGCACTTCCCAGAAGCGAGGGCTCCCGATTCCCAGACCCAGCTCCCCGGGCTGTATATTCTTTCGGCACCAAGCAGATATTTTGCACATCTGAAAGACCATTATATATTTGAAACATTCCTAAAAACTGCTGAAAGTGCTGAACTGCTTTGCTTCTGATTGCTTGGAAGGAGCCTTGCTCACAAAATATTTCAACTGCTACAGTTCTTCTAACATCTGGACATCTTCCTTACGTCAGAGGTGGATGATGAGATCCAGATGCTATGACTTACTGATGTTTTCATTAACTTCTTAGCAGTTTTGTCTTTGTTTTGTTTACCAACTGCAACTTCTTAACTCCAGCTCACATATGTGAATGTTACTGGGCAGAGCGGGGAGAAGAGCTGGAAAGAAGGGGGACAGCCAGAGAAACGAAATTAGTGTTTGGCCTAGATCCAAAGTAACTGATTTCTCTTATTACAATGTGCTGTTCCAGGGTATGCGCCTGTGGGAAGGTCAGCCCCTGATGATAGGAAACGTTTCACCGAGCTGCTATTTTCAGTAAAAATGAGCTATATGATTTGCTAATTATGTTCTAATTTAAGAGTAAACATGTTATGCTATGAAGACAACAGGAAATAAGGACATAAGATAATATCAATGGCAACCTCCTGAACTTTGCATTTACAATTATGCCTAAACCTAACTGCCATACAGAGATTATTTATCACTCTGAGGGAATGCCACTATTGCAGCAGACACAGGAGGGAGCCCAGTTATATTGTAGGCTACGCATTAGGAACCGACTGAATGTTTCTTTTAAGGAAGATGTTGGCAATAAATGGAGTATAAAAAAAAAAAAAAAAAACAGATCCAAGCAGCTGTATAGTATCTCTGTGGCAATAGCAATAAATGTTTTATATGTTTGCTAATTTTATATGATAGAATTCAACTTACAAGAATTTCAACCATTTCCAAAGGCTAGTTCCTTCAGCTTTTTCCCACTGAAAAATAGAATTAGTGCTGGCAGAACAGCTTCCCTTGCAATGCACATCTCATTAAGAGGCTGAGGTGGATTTTCAAAAACTGACTAAACTTGTACTTTGGATTTTGTGTAGCTATGCAGTTAAATTTGGGGAGGGGGGTGAAAGAGAGAGAAGCATCAGAGCACATGGATGGATTGATTGATTGATCGATACTATTATTCACTAAACATTGCAGCATCCTTAGCACTGTGTAAGAAACTGAGATCGAGAAAGTCCTGTTTTGAAAAAAAATATAATCTGTAAAGCAACCGCTATCAGCGCTCAGAGGGAGGAGATAAATTCAGAAGCCATATGAATATATTTATTACATACCCCAAAAAAATGTAGTAGTCACTCAGACCAGCACAGGCAGATAACTTAACAGTCGTCTGAACTTCTTCCTGCAGTGCCACATTTACCAGCTTGCAGGGACCCAAGGGGGGCTGGGGCTCTGTGGAGGAATAGGGGAGAGAAAAAATGGTCCAAATTCTCCCAGAGCAGGAAGTACTGGGGTGCTGGGTACTGGGGCCTAGAGGTTGCTCATTGGTATCCGTATTTCCAGACTGTGAGAAGGTCAATTAGCAGTACAGTTTATTTTTGGAACATGGATGTGTTTGAGGTTGCTCAATGTGCACATATCTGTGTTGATCTTATACAGAGGCATCTAGTAAAAATAATAGGAATGTTTAGGCAGATTCTAATTCCAAAGGGTAAATCAAATATACAAAAAAAAGAATGAAAAAAAATAAGAAATGGATAGCAGCTAGCCAGCCAGTTACTTGGACAGCAGAAAAAAATAGTGTAGCACAAGTGAGTAGTAAGATCTGAGAAGGAATTTTCAATGTAATATATTAAAAAGCTGTGACCAGATATGCATAGAGGTTGCAAGGTATGATTTTGTGATTTCATCCTACTTCTTCATTCCCTGTCTCTCGTGTGATTTGACATTGGTTGCATCTTTAATTTCCTGTGTTCTCTTGTGTGATAATAGGATAGAGCCCATCCATGACTGTAGCTTTTGGATTATACTCTAATACAAATTAGAGTGGTTTATGTTTTCCAGTTTCTGGCAAATACAGAAGAGAGTTTTGTGCATTTCTCCTAGGGAACTTGCCCAACAAAAAGCCAATTGCTGAAAAAGCATAGGGACAAAGGAAAATCTGCATTCTGCTTTTCTGTTGTGCTTTCAGTTTTTCAGGTCTCTGTTGTGTACCAATACAACTTCATTTGGCAGAGAGGTCAGACAGAACCAACACAAGACTATGTTCAGCTTTAGATTAATTGTCTCTCTCTGTTGATGCTCCAAAAGGCTTTTAGTCTCTATCAGGATTCTGAGATGCTCATGTTCAAACTTCGTAGCATCCTTTCAGATTTTCTGCCATGTTACTTTTGCTACTTGATGATGAAGCTCTATTTTGGCAGCCCCGTCCTACAGTAGCAAAGTGTCTGCCACCCGAGCTGAAGTAACACCTGGCCTGCCCTGGTGAGCCACACACAAGAAGGGTTTGGCACGTGCCTTTGGCTGTTGCTGCCAGTCACAGCAGAAAATCTCAAGGCATTAATCTGGCTCTGAACAATAAGACTGAGGAAAACAGAAAATTGGGTTGTCTGTTGTATACTTTATATAACATTAAATGTACAAGAGGCTCTTGTTTGTTTTTACTTGGTTGATCTGATATCCTTCAAGGCAGCCAAGTCCTTGAAATATATAAAATAAAGTTTCACTTTGAAATGCTGGGCAGGGAGCAGTTTTCTTCCAGCCGTGATTTTTGTATAACATTTCTTATCTGCGCTTGTGCTTTGCAATGTCATTTGCACATCTTTGCAGTCAGTGTTCAGAGTTGAGAGGACAGGGACATGGCTGTGAAGCATTCCCAGAAGGCTGGTGCAAAAGAAGCCTGGCCTCAATCTTTTGTTTTCTCTCCATATCTGTCACTTGTCAGCATCTCTATTTTGCCCTCAGACAGGTAGGCAGCTTCCTGGTGTGTTGTGTTTGCCTTGATATACTAGCTCTTGGCATGCCTACCTCTGTTCATCCTGAACACTTTCATTTAAAGATGGCAAATTAAAGCTTCAAGCATGTGAGATTCATCTGCCATAATTTTTCTGCTGATCAGTAGTTCAGCAAACATTTCTGGGGTTTGTTGAACCCTACACAGAGATGAACTTCAGGGAGCACTGCCATATACAACCATGTACTAAAGTGATGAGGAAGCATAAAGATTTTCAATGCAAATGAAAACAATTTTCCCGAGCAGCCTGGTAAAGAGAGGTTTGCTTTACTCTCCATTAGGTTGTTAAAGAGTAATCAGTAATTTGGGGGGCTGGAGGGGAACCAACAACATGAAAAATAAACCCAACATTTTTGAGGGACCTTGCTGGAAGAGAGTTCAGATTGAAACAGAATTTTGGTAGGTTTCAAAAGGCAAAGAAACCTTGGATAGAAATTTTGAGGATAGTTGCATAAATCAAGCAGAACACTAATTTTGCCTCCTGCTGCTTTTAACCAGTGATGCAGTGGCAGAGATTCGTGTAACAGATCTGAAGAAGAAAAACTCTTGTTCCTAACATGCAAAGATGCTGCCTAAAAGTCTCTCATTGTGCAGAACCAGGAGGAACCGGATTATGATCAGACATTTATGTTGATGAATTTGTTTGTTTTTCTGCTATAAGAATTTGCTGAATGGACATATTCACAATTCCAGCTCTTTAATACAAAAGTGCTGACCATATTCATCTGCAGCCCACATATTTTAGAAAACCGAGAACCTAACAAGACTTACGCTATTGATAAAATTCTGACATTCAGTCTTGTAGCCAGAATTAGAGGGTTTTTCACAGCTGTATCAATGAAGTAAAGGAAGATGATGTTTCCATGTGATTTTTCCAATCTAGTATATATTAGTACATACAGAGCATACATACATACATATATGTATGACTTGCTATGTTGATTGGCCTTTTGGATTTCTATATAATAGGGTGAAGTGAATGAGATAAGAAGCATTCTTAAGCAAAAATAACCCTGTAGTCAGAATTTTTAAGGTTGTCTACTAATGATTCTTCCTTACCTTTAGATCTAATTTGGGGGTCAGTCCAGAGTCCCCTGAGAGCTCTCTGTTGGTGGTTTGTGAGTTCATCTTTTTGCATCTCAGATCATATGGGATAGCCATGGTTCCTTTTCTAAGGCCAAAAAGACTATTATGATCAACAATTCTGACCTTCTACATTATTTATAAATGCCATAACATCTCACACAGCAACTTGCATTTCAGAAAGCTATATATTTTATTTTAATTTAAAGAGTTCAGATATCTATTTTCATACTCTAAAATAGCTTCTTTGATTTGATTTTGAGTCTTTTGTTCTTTGGAAGATAAAATTATCTGTGGTTTGTTAGGACGCTCAAGCAAGCTCTCAGATACTTCAGGCGGAGGGAAAATGACTGCACAAATATTTATCACTGGCATCAGCACAAGTATTATAGAAACACAGGCTCCTTGGCTTATTTCCCAGCCATGGCAGCTTTTAAGAGAACTTGAAGTCACTTTTCAATTTGAGTCTGTACTTTGAAATTACTTGGTAAAATCTGTTCCATTTCTTATGGGCATATGTTGTCATCTATAGGCTTTAAGGCTTTGGCCTGCAAATATTACATATGTTCGCTTTGTATCATTTCAAAAGAAACCTCCTTCCGTACCTGTTAGAAATGTAGAAGTGCAGTGAAGTATCTGCACAGTTATTTTCCATGGTATTTTAACCTTACTGAAGCTGACCAGTGTATATCTATGGTATAATCCTCTGGAGATTTTTTTTTCTTCTACTGGACAGATATGCAGGACAGTTGAAAGGATGGACACTCAGTGAAAATTAAAAAAAAAATAAATAAATTAAAGATTAGATTAGAAATGAAACATCTCAACTTGTTGATTGAATAGTAGATATTGCTAACTCGAATGTAGCTTGGGAGGTTTTGTAAGTATCTTGTAATAGGCTATTGGATGTGAAGCAATAAAGTCAGATGATCTCAAATGGAAATACTTTTTCATTGCAGAGAATTTAAATAGCTTATGTCTTCCTAGGAGCATGGAATTTTGCTGATGTGAAAGTAACAATAACCTCACTAAGGAAAGAATGTAGCCCAACAGAAGAATATGAACAAGTTGAAGATAGGTATTTTGATGAGATTTCAAAGATCAATAAAAAGATAGTCCACGTTTCTCAATCTTTCCAAGTACCATGAGAAGTGGAAATAATTCAGCAAGCCTACCTAGAAAAGCTTGTAACTTGTACTCTTCCACTTAACTGCCATTGCAGCATTTATGGGTGACCATAAAACCTAATTCCTTTCCCAGTATCCCACTATCTGAATTCCTATATTGTTCTCACTATCATCCCATCAGATCTATGTATTTAAGAACACAAATAATGAGTCTCCTCTCTTTATTTTTTTTCTCAGACTGCAAAAAGCAAAAATTATTACCAAGAAACTTGTTCCACTTCCCTCGCAAGTCCATATTCTTCTTCCATATTTTAATTAGTAGTATTTATAATACTTCTTTTGCTCATAAGACATGTTATATTGTAATGTCACTGGGGTTAGCGTCCTCAGACAGCCCATTTGAAAGTTGAAACCGGTAGTTTCTGATCCTTGAGCCCACCACTGCTTTCAATAAGATCTACTGAAGCTGTTAGGAATTAAAGGTCATTACAGCTTTGTGTATATTTGGGCTATTTGGCAAAATTAGCTTGCCATGGTGGCCTGATGGGTAATGATGAGCACATCTGGTTCCATTTCTTTGGAGCTACCACAGCAAGATGTAATTTCAAACATGAGGTTTCAGTATCCACCACCTGGGGAAATCTCCACAGGGATTTAACTCTTCTCTGCCCCCATTATTTAAGATCATTCACTCCAGTGCTTCCTTTGTCTTCAGTGCATCATACCATTTCATTACCATCATTTCAGTTTTCTGCCAGGGGCCAGTTCACAATATTGGGTACGAAATTGTTCGAGACAAGGACAGACAACAAACATGTGCTTGTGCAATGCCTGGAACAGGTGCTAAGCACCCTCTTACTGATACGTTTTTCCATATGGTGATGGTGCTGTAGATGAAGTTTTGCTTGAGGACAGAAGGCTCATAGCAATGAGCAAAATTGATTTTTTTTTTCTCTGAATGGAAGAAATCTTTTATACTGTACAAAGTCTTGCAGGAAAGAGATAGTAATTAGACCATCAGGAAAATTTATCTTAAAAAAAAAAAAAAGAGTATAAAAATGTTAAAAACTATGAACTTTATGTATTATATATCTACAGGACTGCATTTCAAAGACAGTACAGTTAAAATGTCAACTCCAGTACCACAACAGGCATAGCAAAAAAAAAACCAACCCTGCAGATGACCACAAGCATATTTTGACAGTTTCTTAGTGCTTAAAAATACATATAATTACTTTTATTATGAAAAAGGTCTCAAATTTAAAATATGACTAAATCTACTGTTCTGTACATCTTATACTTCTCTATTATTTTTCTGTTATTTGTTGATTTAAGAGGCTTGAATGGAAATGAGGGGCAGCACAGATGCTTGGCTGTATGTAGGAGTACACCAGAATTTCCATTTATATTTTCCTGTATTCTGAAAACAGATAAGGTTAGAATGCACACCTGCTGGTTTTGCCATTAATGCTTACTAGAAAGCATGAGGAATATAACAAAATATTATTCAGAAATATAGGAGGAAAATATGAAAAAAAGGAGTAATCTAGTGGGACCAAAACTAATTTATACCAGTTCTTGAAAAACAGACTGCAAGTGGGAGCTTAAAACAGCCTTTTCACTAGACACCAATTTCAGTCATATTTGAATTGTCTTCAGCATTAAGGAATTATTTGTATAATTCATGGTTTAACTGAGGTTGGGAACACCACGTGTTTTAATACATCATATTGGATATTGCAGAGAAGTCCTATTCAAAATATTTTTTCCTTTTCTCACAAACTCTGTCTGGAGCATGCTATACGCCATACTGTCGTTGAACTGGATTTGTCATCAAAGAGAGCGTCATTAATTTTAATGGAGTTGCACCAAATATTCATTAGCACAGTGATAACAACACTACAAAAGGCCCAAAATACTTGAGCAAGTTTTCCTTGTCTCTTTTTCAGAAACAACATAGAAAGTCCTTTCATGTTTGAAGTTCCATGTGTATTACTGCTGCCATTCCCGCACTCTACATATGTGCACAGAAATAACAATTCCAACTTTGAAATGCAGCTGTCCAAGGAAAGGCAAAGAAGAAAAATCTGCACATCCAGCAGTTTTGACCTTCTAAAGCTAACATAAGACTGCCCTTTTTCCAGAAAAGTGTTACTTGCAAACGCCATGCCATTCATGTAGGACAGCAGGATCTCCTTTCTTAATGCTTTCCCTGCAACATGCATACGCAGTAACGTCATCCCATAAAAATTCCCGTGGTTCAATGAGCTCCCAGTGGAGGTGCACAGGATATGAGTACAGCCACCTCTCTAGGGAGCTCACTGTCTCAGATGAGGGTAGAGGAAATTTTCTTAATGTCTATCTATAACTCTATCCTTTAGTAACTGGCAGTTACAAAAATTAATTCAGAAGCATTTTTGATGTGACGTATATATCCGTGTGTGTGATAGTAAAAGGCTTCAGACGTTATTCTCACTCACACCCGAGCCCTTGTAACAGTGCCTTGGTAATACTCTGCTCCTTTTAAGTCCCTTTAAATTCAACGTGATGGTACAAATAGCAATGGAACTCTAGCATTTTGGGCAGGGTGGCTGCTTTTAAGAAGAGAATATAACTGCTGAACCTCTGCAGCCAGTCATGGACACGCTCAGCAGTCAGTGAGCGTGCTTCAGCCTTACCTTACTCCTCTCCCTGTGAGGCCAGGCAAATGAAACTGATCTCTTGGCGTGCAAGAAGGCGAGCGTGAAGGTGAGGTTTCTGGTTTTTTCCTGTGAGCTCAGCATGAGCAGATGAGTTTACCACTAAATTTCTCAGACGCAAGTGAGCGCACTCACACTCCACTGGGTGTGAGAAATTAAAGGTGGGAAATAGCCTTGCATTAAAAAAAAAACAGAGCTTTACAGTCAAAATGTAATTCCATTATGTGGCAAGACAATAAACTTCCAGGAGAACCAGGATCTGTTTTCTGAGTTATATAACTCCTTTCCCACTTGTAACTTAATTTGAACTGGAGACATGTTTTAAATATTACCATAGTGTTAACCAAATTGTAGTGAATTGAAATGTCACTATAGGTAGAAAAAGAAAAGAATAAACTGTGCTGAGACATATGTATTCAGCACACAGGTTTGTAAATTAAGGGTGAAAAGGGAAATTAAAGAGAGAAGCTCAAAATGGCATGCACAAGAACACAAGGCACTTGAAGAAAACTGATGCAGCATACACATTCACTGGAAAGGAGCTCACTATTTAACTTATTACTTTCTGTAAAGCCTTGTGAAATAGCAATAAAACTGAGAATCTAAATAATCCATTATTTCAGCAACCGCTAGTAAAGTAGACAAACAGCAACGCGGAAGAATCTTATTTTACCTGTCTTTGGCATGACAGTTCACAGATTCTTAACAGCTTCTACAGTAAATAGCACTCCTGAGAGAATGACCTTTAAAGCTCTGCAAACCTCTTTAAAATTCTGAACTTTAAAATCAGCAGGATTTAGGCACTCTGTCTTCAGAAAGTATTTTGTATGCGCGTCAGGTCTGTCATGAATGTGAGACTCTGTGTGTGGTCAGTACAGGTCTTGTTAAATTGTGTAACTAGGTGGGCTGAATACATGCAATATACTATACTGATAAGTGTAACAGCAGTAAATAGGATCCCCCTGACTTATGCAAATAAAACATTACTTGTTTATTTAGCTATCAGTTCTGATTTGCTTCAGTATTTCTAAGTATGCCAGACATTACATTCACTTTGGTAGACTTTAGTTTTCTGCAAAAATGATTCTGAAGAATTCTGACTCATCCTGAAGAAGGATTTATTTCTTCTCTCACCTGAGTTAATTCCTTACAGATAAGCAAATATCAGCTCATCTAACAACGCATTACCTCTGTCCTTCTCACCATTCACACTCTTGAAATATCATCAAGCAGTCATACCAACTGTTTACAAAGATATCCCACTTATGGCCATAAGTGACATGAGTGCTTTATAGCTCTGTTATTTACAAGATATCAAAGTGGTTTCTTAGAGAGTAGTGCAATTTCCCTCCTGCTCTGGGCACATGAAATCAGTGAACCTAATAAACTAGAAAAGCCTCATTAATGGAAGCAACTGTCCTTTGTGAGTGAGCAGCAGAAGCCAGCAGATCAAAGGTGCTCCACTTCCTTCAGTAGTGTCTGCACATCTGTTTTCATTATATCAAATGTGTGGTTAAGCTTGCTGGTTCACAACAACAAAGCTTTTTGCTATTACTGTTTTTCTAATATATGCTGACTTCAGTTTTCAACCCATCTTTTTCTAAAAATATTTAAGCGTTTTAACTTGAAGTTATTGGTCTGATTGTTATAAGCTGTGTCTAAGTTTAACTAGGGTGTTGAGAGATGGGATGCTCCTCATCTGGCTATACTAGATGTAAACAAAAAGATTAGACAGCCCTGTGCCGGAGTTAGCTTTCCTTCAAAATAACACCAAAAGCTGGTATTTTTTGCAACATCCAGCTGCAAACAAGCCCAGGACTGGTTCTGCTATTATAACAGTATGTGTGCTCTCATTTCTGAAAAAGAGACAGAAATCGTAAAGAATGGTACAATCTTTGTGTAGTTTAAGAAAACCTACCTAAATAAAATTCATAATAATTTCATAAGATCTTATATGTCTGGGACCAAATTTGAAAAGCCAAGTACTACTTGGCAAAAATCTTTTTTTTTTTTTTTTTTTTAGTCTTTATCAAATAGGAAAAACTGTACACTATCAATTTAAAACACTGCCTACCCAACACCATTCTTACTCTTTTCTGTATATTTTCCCACAAAAGATTTTGCAGTAGATCATTCTTATGGAGTATCACTCCTATTCCATAAGCACAAACTGCCACACAGTAGTAGATCAGTAATTAGAAAATGCACTAGAAGCTGCATTGTGGAGAAATCTCGTATTGGCCATATACATTTGACTGAACAGCCCATCAAAACCGTAAGACATTAGTCTGATTGTGATGAACAGTAATTGTAATGAACAGTGACAAAAAATGAGAGATTGGCTAAGCCAGTAATGCACTTTAGCAAAATTTTGATTGAGAGGAGAGTAACGGGAGCCCTTTAAATTGTTCCCTCTCCTTCCATCTGGCATGCAGAACTGAGGAAGTTGATCAAATAAAATGCAAAATGCCATGTATTTTTGCATAATACTGCACATGTGTGATTAAAGACAGTGCTTACTGCCTGACGTTGGTATGACCCAACGCCCATTTAAGTCCAGTTGATTCCTTCCTCTGCTTTAGCAGATAGGTGAAACAGTACTTACAGGATGATGAAATACTGCAAATCCCTTAGTCAAGTCCGCTCCAGGGCTTCATGATCAAGCTTTGCAGTGTATTTATTTCTGAATGATTGCAGCACTCAAAAAAAACCCCAAACAAAACAAAAAAAACAAAAGCAAAGACAAAAGAAAAAAAAACAAAACAAAAAAAACACACACACAAAAAAACAAACTCCTATTTACTTGTGAGAATGCAAGAGAAATCTGAACAATTTGAGAAAAATAAATCTCTCATGTAAAACGTGTCAAGAAACCCTTCTCTCTACTCAGGAAGGAAAACAGATAATTTTAATTCTAGTGTTTCTATTTGTAACCTAACATAATTCTTCAGCTAAAGAGGACAAGCAGTGACTTTAAATAGGTCTCCTTGTTTCCTCTTGTCCATATCACTCCCCGAAGTGCTCTCCACCCTATCCTTGTTTGAGTGATATCCTTATTCATTCTTATTTATGAAAGTTAGGTCATCCAATTCACCTACAAAGTCAACAAAATAAGTTAACCAGGGCTTTAGACCAATAGTAAATGTTACATAACATATGCTCTAAGTACAAACTAGAAATGGTATAAACACCTATAAAAATGTTCAAGGAAAATGGATGCATGAAGAATGTTTGTTTGTTTGTTTAGCTTTCCTTTGTTCACACATTCACTTGTTATTTGTTTAAAAGAGAAAACTATACAGTTGTTTGATTATACTAACCTTAGATAGCAGAGAGAATGTGTATATATAAAGCTGAATTTTCCTCCCAAAAATGGAAATGACAGCCAAAGACCATCCTAATGGAAAACTGTAGCTCCTACAAGATTTATTCTTCACAGTATGAACCAAATATTGAAGGTAGCAAGCATGTAAACTTAAATTTTGCAAGTAGTGATTCTAACTGCACTTCATTTTACATGCTTGTATCTTAATGAGTACAGAAGGGTCTGGGCTGCGTGAATCTGAATATAGAATCTAGGGTAGTGTCTTGCAAGCACAAAGTTTATCCTACAAATAAATTTGAGCATATCCTACACATATATACTGCTCACAAACAGTGCATTTAAATTTGTCAGCAGAATGAAGCCAGAACCTGAAAGTATAAGAGGAAGTACGTTGGTCATCTATGTGTTGAAAGTACACATTTAACAATCTATATCACCAAAAAAAATATGAGCCATTTCTTTTCAGCTACATTATGGGTATTACTTTAAATCCATAATATTTCTGTAATCTACTTTTTCTTTTCAGAACTGAACATTCTTATTTAAATTTAAATTATGGTGCTAATGGATATTTTATTCTTAGAGCAGACTAACGAATAGCAAGATATCATTGTTGTGAGGCTTGTGATGTCATTGGTTTTCACCCAATTTAGGCTACTAATCCCCATGACAGATTAGCAGTCTGTCTTGGATAGCAACGTAATCATACATGAGAAAGAAAAGATGAAGTCTGGCTGACCTTTGGCAACTCACGACACCTTTGTTAGATGCCGTCTGTAATCCATAAATATTACCTTATGTCTCTTGTTATTCCAAATAAAAAGACGTCTCCATGTTCACGGTAGAGTAAGACTTCCTGAATGCCAATGCCATTGAGATGACTTTGGTAAAGTTCCTAGGTCCACAGTGCTGAGCCACATGTGCAAAAAGAGGAATGCAGCTTTTGGGGGTAGCATTGGGGTACCACTATAAAGTAGCTTGCATTCCAGTAGTGGTACTTAGGCCACAGCTTGGGCATTTCCATCTTAGAGATTTCCTTTTTTCTTCTGATCTTAAAAGAACTGAAAAACAAGAACAGAATCCGAGGGAGAACCTAAGTCATGTACTTATAAATCTGGTGATTCTGTGAATATTTTAAGAAGGTATAATGAAAAAGTGTCAGTTTTCCAGTGTATTACTGGTAGTCCTCTCTCTCCTTGATCTGGTAAAGCTCAAAGTATCTGTCCCTTAAGATCAACCTCTACAGGCTCTTGCCAAGGACGTAAGCCAAGCATTAAGGATGTGTGGTAGTTACAGAAAAGAAAAGGTTTATTACATTTCATTTAATACACCTGCAGATATTAAGGTGCTTACTCTCCACTCTGTCACACTGATGTCCAGTGTCTTAATACTTGCATTAAATAGATGTGAAAAGCCAAAACTTTGAAAGTTCAGGCAATAAGAAAATTGTGACAAGCACTCACAACTTGCTAAAGTGTATGTTGATAGTTACATAGAAAGCATGTATGTCAATGCTTTCAGCTAGGCATTTCAACAGCTTTTGAAAAGCTGTAGGGGACTTACCTGAGCTGTGGGAACTTGGAACCATTGATTGGGTTTGAGAGACAAAATATGATTATATGTACTGAATGTATAAAAAACCGGCTTTATTCACTGTCTCTTTAACCACAGTTACTTTTCCTAATTGAGAAAGTTATTGCCAGTATCTACAACAGAGTGGATATATGTAACTGCCAAATCATTGGTCAGTTTACACCTTTCTTTTTATATGTAAAATAGGGATGACCACATAATTACTTTCTGAAACATGACTGTTTCTTGAAGGTTTTTGACAGAATTATTCACCAAGTTTGTTTGTCCTATATCTCATGAAAAAGTGATTTTATATTTTTCTACCAAAGCATGAGTGATTAGTCACAGAGTTGGCATTCCTAATGAGAGTATTTGGGAGTGGGCTGTGGCTGTTCCAGCGTCCCAGTCCTCGCTCAGCTTTCTCTGGGAAATATTATTGCAAGATAGTTTGGCTCAGGATTTATTTTATATCTATCAGTGTGCTTTAGCTTCTACCCATTCTCATCAAGGGAACTTCCATATGCCATCTTCTACTTCTGTGCATGTGCCAGCCTAGATACTGCCTGACAACGCTGATCTTAGACGCCAAAAATTTCTACCCTTTCTCTAATGAAACACTTCATTTGAAACCCTGTTGCACTGAAGAAAGTGGGAATTTTGCCAGGACTTCATCCTATCTGCTTTGTGAGACTACCCATGAAAATGTGCTATGTCATGTGACGTTCCCAGCACAGTGCTGGGTAGGGTATATCCTGCAGAAAGACATCTCTTATAAACAAGATTTAGCAATCTTGGAGGGAATTTCCTGCTGTTGGTCAGATTGTTTTGAACACCATTGACCTTGCTGCAGATTTCTATTCTAAGAGCAGCTATTCATCTGTGTCCTAGGATCAGTTGCTTTGATGACAGTAACTGCTGGGGAGGTGGATAAGGAAATCTAGAGACACTCGTTCCAGTTGTGAGGCCTGCTGATAACCAGGCCAGACTATGCTCTGGCTAGTCTATACCAATTTAAACACTGTTTGGAAGGAAATAGCTTCGCAGAGGAAGGAAGCAAGGGAATGCGGAAAACAAACCAAAAAAATTCCAAGTATAGCATTAACCTAGACCACATCATGTTGCCATCGTACTCCCAATATTGCACAGCAAAACACAGGGTGAGCACGCCTCACATTGCACCAAAAATATATTTCTAAATTGCACTGGCATTTGAAGCATTCTCAGACGCTCTTCAGATTGCCAGTCCTTATTGTGCAGATGAATCTGCACCATTTGTTCCTACTTTGCAAAGAATGTCACATTCCTCAACAAGAAAAAATATTGCATACACTTGGGATTGTAATGACTGATTCAGGGACAGTTTTTTTCTAAACACAAGGAGGAGATCTAGGAACAAAAGCCAAACCATAGGGAGCAAAACAGACTGATTTATTTAGTTAGTCTCATGTCTTCTAACTCAAAAACTCTTCTAGCTTTTTAATCTCTCCTCTAAAACAAATTATTTATGTAAGAATTATGTTTTAGTGGATTTAATTTCTGGAAATTAATTGCTGCTTTGTTCTCTTTGGATGGACGGACTTCATAGTCCCCAAGATGTTTGTAACATAAAGGAGTTTTCATGTGTCAGATAATTCATAGCCCTCACAGACTGAAGCCCCTCCAAAAAAGTACCTAATCATCTGGAAATTTCAGGTAAAATAGCGACAATCAAAAATTTCATTTTGATCATACTGCATGAAGGGCATCTTCTTAGTAGGGCTGATTTCTCCAGACAGTCTCAACATTTCATAGGAAATCTTTCTATTTTCTCTCTGTTTTTCTATATAATAAAGAATAGACTATGACTATATAATAAAGAACAGATGTACTCTGAAATTATTAGAAATGTTAAAAAAATTGCAAAGTCTGCATAATGAGGATCAAACATTTAGTAAATATTCGATATCATCATTTTATATTGACACTATTAAGTGCATTACATCATTCTCAATACTTTAGATTCTTATGTAAAGAATAAAACAAGGTTTTTGTACAGTGACTTATTAAACACTTTCAAACAGCTCTAAAAGAACAGAATGGATGCTGAAGGTATCAGTTTACGTAGGGTTTTGGAACTAGACTTCTGAGTCATATAAATGAAACTTTAATTTAGTACCTTTTCTGTTATTATGTTTAATGAATCACTGAATGTAAATGTTTCAATAGTTCCTCAGTGGAGGTTCTTGAATACACAAAAGTGCATTTCTTATTATGTTTTCAAATGGTTGCAATTTTTAGTGGTAAACTTGCAATATCTTCAGAAACACTCCACCAACAGTTATGCAAGAACATCTCACTTTGGGTTTTTGTTTTTTTTCCCTATCATGTAAGGTCTGGTTCAAAGGCTTACTAAAATCATTCAGCATCTTTCCACTGACCCACAATCTTAAGCTAGTGGCAAAGCTATATCCTGAGTGTGCACATCTAAGCAACTTTGGCTGAAACTGAACACAAATTTCTCACAGAACTGTGTATGGTCCCAACCAATGCTCATATCTGAAATGAAAAGCAGATGATACAAACAAAACAGTTTTGACATAGCTTGAAACTGATAGGGTGCAGTGTGCAAAAGGTAGGGAGAGAGAAATTGCATTTGATATTCTTCCTGAAAAGCTGTATGCTAAAGAGAAGTACAAAAGGATAAAATATTATCTGAAAGATGAAGAAGAATATTCTGATATTCAAAAGCAAGTATGTTGAATTTATAATATGGACTTCTTATTCTTCTCTCACATATATTAGAGAACATATAAAACATAAATCCAAGATCCAAACAAGAACATGACCTAGATGACAGTGAGGGCGATGCAGTGATAAAGGACAGCAAATTTAGCCAATTCCATCGTTCTCTTTATATTTCAGTCAAGCATTCAGGCTGTATAATGTTCTCCAGTTTTGATTAGGAGAATAAGAGCCAGGTTTAAACCTGTAGTATGGATGTCCCATTTGTTAAACAAACAAATTCAAGAAAAAATTAGTCTGAAGAACCGCTTTTGGATGCCATACAGATTTTCATCCTGGGTCTGCAGAATACCCAGTGACTAATGTGACCAAGCTTTCTTCAGTCAATGAGCACCTGTTCTAAGGAGAGCACATAACTTCTGTCTAAACAAAGTTGGAAGGAAGCTAGGCCTGATATAAAAATTATTATGGAAGATTTTGGTCTGCATTTTACAAAAGGTGTGACTACATAGTGTGGTGGGTCCCTTTATAATCCCTGACTAGTAATTCTTTTCTTTTTTTTCTTTTTTTTTTTTCCCCCCTTCTCAAAGACAACTGCACTGTCCTATTGCAGATATGAGGTGATTAGTGTATGATTTTCTTGAAATCAGTGTTTAGAAAGTCTGATTTTTTTCCAGCATTTTTCATATATTTCTCTGAATACAAGCTGAACCTGATCATAACGTATACTGGTCATGTGTGTAGCTATCATTATATTGTTTTTTGTCGCTTAGGTTGAGGTTAATTTAATCTGAAAGAAGTGACAATACTCCTTGGATGTAACTGCATGAAACAGGTCCCCTTCCCATCACACTTATTTTGATCACATCTCACCCTCCCTGCGTCATCGTGGCGTTTACGAAACAGGGAATTTTCTTTTCACAAACCCTTACACTAAGAATAAATGGCTTTCCAGGCATCTTTGTTTTAAGGGACCTTCTTTATGTCCCTCAAAGTCAGGCTGCTGAACATCTAACCTATTTTGAAATATCTTCTACTGTTAGTATGCTGCATGAGCAGGGGAAAAAAAAAAAAAAAAAGACATTCTCTGCACTTTCTTCCATGTCATTTCGACCCCAACATAAAGCTCTCTGTTAGGCTTATACAGCAATCAGCTATCACCTTTCCTTTTGTTTCTGCATTTCATCACTCAGCTTCCCTCTGGTCTTGCTGACTCTCCCCAGCACACCTTCCTTGCAGTCACTTGCGTGTCAGTCAGCAGCTGCCTTCTCACACGTCCCAGCTCTGCTGACAAGCTTGTGAAGTACTAGTGGGCAGTGCGATCTTTTTTTTTTTTTCTTTTTTTAGCCTTTCTGCATTTCAGAAAGAAACTTAGCAATATAATCAATCAAAGGTTGATCAGACACTCATACATGCATGCAATGTTCGTATTGAATTGCACATAGATTAATACTGTATTTAAAAAATGCATGATGCCATTCCTGTACTAACGCTATGGGGAGAGAAAGGTGAAAAATACGAAACCTCGAAAAATTCTTTGTGACAGTACTGAGAGACATTGTTTCTGATTTTGGAGGTGCCTAAAAGTGACTAGGGCATAACTACATCTGTACGTTGACTGGATTTGCTTATTTTAACACAAACAGAAGGAATGAGAGGTCACAAGCTTCAGTCTGACATTTCTTTAATCCTAGTAAACACCCCTGAGTTCCCAAATGCCTGTTCTCAGGCCCACCTAGTCTTCCCACTTTCCTTTTCAAGTCCTTTTCCTATCACAACTGTGGCTGTCTCGCGTAAATATTTTCCTCAGCGCTGCATAATTTCAGGTCTTTTCTCCATATCCCCTTTTATATTCTACCATCAGGCTATTATTGTCTGTTGAATTGTACCTCATAATTCCAGGAAGAATATTTCACCCCAGAGTTTACTAAAAAGTTCCATCAGGTTGTCAAATGTGTGCTCGAATGTAATCCAGCAGACTCAGTCTCTCACGGAGCATTTTACCCTATCTATTTATTATTTCTGCTGCTTTTGTTTTAACATAATCAGATTCTGACTTTTCCTTTAATGTATTTCCTTTAATAAATACCAACTGTTTCAGCCCACTAGTCAGAATGATCAGTCTTGCCTAACATTTCTTCAGTCTTCTCTTTCTAAAAGCCTGTTAGGTTATCTGCATACCCTATCACAGATTAGAAATGGTTGTTTCTGCTAAACAAACTGTTATGGTGAGGCCAGAACTGGCAGCTGAACATGGCACACCAGTGAACATTTGTTTTTGCAGAGAGAAGTCACCATCTGGCTGAAATGCAGCCACGATCCTTCCTGGGCCCATCTGCAGGTGAGAGGAGATACCAGTGGAAGCAGCTGGTATGAAATCAGACTACTTAATCTTGCAAGATGTTACTTAAAACGAAGAGGCATATGTTTATGTATCACATAACGCTGGCTTTCACCTTACCAGCGGACATTTATCTTATTGGACCGACAATAGTTGGTATAAATGCCGTAACGGTGGCCATCCTTCTAAAATCTAAGATGTTTTAATCTGTGCTATATTTGAGTATGGCTCTTTTGACAAACCTAGTAGATTGCAAAATTATAGGGTTTTGAAATAACAATGATGCAGTTTAATGACCACTTCTATAGCAGGGTGTAAAAGAAACTAGAGAGTCAGGAACAAATGCACAATGAATTAAAAGTATTAAGAATGTTTAAGGAAGCAAAAAGGGAGCAGAATGACATAAACTCTTGAATTACATCCTAATATATCCTAATGCCCAATTGCAGAAGATATGGGGACAGTTTTTGCAACAGAAAGGGAAGAGGTGCTAGCCATTCCCAGTTTGGGGAAGGACATAAGAGGAATGAGGATCTTACACCTCTGCATCCATCGAGAAACATTGAATTCCATCCAATGATGGAATGAGGAAAGATGTATTTCTAAAACAGCCTATAATCTAAGACAGTGTGAGAAGGATATGTAGATCACCTTACCAGCTAACAGATATGCTGAAGTGGTTAAAGCAGATTTTAACTGATACATATAATTCAGGGTGAGTTTACTGTCAGTGTTGCAAATTCACATGCTTTCTTGGCTAGTGTTAGCCAGAGGAGCAGGAAAGTGAAGGAATGGCCTATAACTCACCCCAGACTTGATGTGATGTGCTTCTTCAGAGTCCATTGACTTGGAAGATGAGTAATGGTGGTAAAACACAGGCTGCGTCCTTCCTGTCCCTGCCTTTGCGCTGTTCTGTGTGTTCATGTTGTCAGGTGCTGAGCTGGAGCAGTAAACAGAGCTAGCTGAAAATCAGTGAGCGTTTTTGGAGGTGAGGTTGATTGTTCCATTTGCTTGTGTGTTTGCTGTCAGGTTAGTTTTCAGCCATGATAATTCCTCATCCAAGTTATTGTGTGGCCTTGTGAAATTTTGTGGCAGAACAAAGGCAGGAATGGGAGTGCATAGGTGGGGGTGGAAAGCAGAGGAAGGAGGCAATATTTTGGTCCTAGCTCTCATTTATATCAGCTTTAAATGACTATGAAACCACATCCGCCTTTACACAGGTAAAAAAAAAATGTCTAAGTATATTAGCACTGCTGAGATGTTAGAACATATGGTCAGAAGTGAAAATGAAGTATCGCCTCCCATTCCTGGCCTCACCGCTACCAAAAGATCTACAGCAGCATTTGTTGCAATGAAGGATCAGGATCTCCTGTACCCCATGTCATCCTCTACATTCTTCATGTTGTCCATATATATGCATTACTTTGCACATCCGTTACACAAGATAAATTCTACAATACAAGCTGATCCACAGTTACACTGCCTTGCAGTTAAAACATTCAAAGTAGGTGTTGGTAGTTCTGTTGCAAAGATCTTCACAATGGATTTTGAGATGTAATGCAATATGTGTGACGATGTCAAACAGCTATGAGCCCTGTCATATGAACCTAGGAATTTTTTTTTTTAGAAGATCTATGGTTTAAAATGTTCTTAATCAAATAAACAAACCAAGTAACTCCTCTCCCTTCGAGACTCCTCATAAGCCATTTTTAAGATAATTTGCCAAGCGAAAAGGATGATGTAAGTAAATACAAAATAAAATATTCATCATTGCAATCCCCACCCCCCCAAAAGTGGCTGTTAATCAACTGTGTGCTACACAAGCATCCTGTGCTTACATTAGAGAAAATATTGCCAAAGTTCTTCCAATGCGCACCAAATGGTACAAGGCTTTTCAATTTTAATAAACACACACACACAAACACATCTGATATGCCAGGACAGGAGGCCTGGAGTATTTGCGACACGGCAGCAGCGCCACGCAACAATAGTGCAGTTTGTATTGCTGGCAGTACTGGCATACCACTGGCCAGAACTTCAAAAGTGTCCAAAAGACCAAAGAAACGGCTGCAAACAGAGAGCAACTTTAAATGCCCATAGAGTACTTTGAAGTGATTATTAACAATGCATCCCATAGCCCGAGGCATGCTCAAAGTATGTCTGCACACCAAGCTTCTGAATGGAACAGGATTTGTTTATCAGCCCCTCCACCGAGACCACAGAGGCTCCCTCTGAAACCATTTATTCTTCTCCGCTCCTGCAGCTGAATGTGCCACAGGCATTTTTTATGGGACAGATTCAGCTAATAAACGATCAGTTCACTGGAGGTGGTAGTAAGTCCTGTCTGGAGAAAGCTTTGAGCCATCTTCCCTGTCAGGGAGCAAAAAGGCCCAAGGAGAAGCTCCTGTGTTTGCGTTCCCCTCCTGGCAACACTGGTTTGAGTTTTGGTGGCCACATGCAACTTCCGTACAACTTCTGGGTCCACGGATGTTGTAGGTGGGCACAGAAGAACCAGGAGAGATCGTCTGTACCGTCACGAGGGGAGTAGTAAGGAGCTTCCACTAATTACTGTTAAGACTGGTGCAAACCGTTTCCCTGCTAAAATTTGACCATTTTACTGCCATCATGCAAGCCCAAATTGTGCCTCAATCATTTGTCTGTATGGTCTGTCTGTCTCTTCCTGGGACCCAGACAAAAGGTTTTCTGGGGCATGAATGGCTGCTTTGTTTCCCTGCTCTGAAGGGACCTTAGGGAAATGTAGCTGAGCTCCAAGTTTGAAGAAAAAAAAAAAAAAAAAAAATCTGGCCAGGTTTGTAGCCCTCAAAACCGTAGTTGAATACTTTAAAGTTACGATAGAATTCTCCCAAAAATTTTCTGTTCTCTGTGAAGAAATGACTTCAGCTGTGTGGCTCGGAAGTAATAGTCAGGAATGAAATAAGAAATAAAGATGATGCCTTAGGATCTTGCTTAAAGTGAGTATTTCCCACTTTAAAGCTCAGTGAAGGAAAAAATTGAATCTAAGAAACAGGATTTATTCCAGAGGCTGAAGTATAACAGACTCATTAATGACAATCTCTGAGTTTGTATGCATTTTGACTATGTATTCATAACCCTGTTGCCTTATGGACAGATACTGTATCAAGGTATTTTTGGCTAAAAGATACAACCAAGCCACAGCATTGCACTGCAGATTTCAGGAAAAAGGAGGATCGGTTGCATTTAGTTTGCAGAGTGTGTCCCTTTATTCTTTAAGACTTATTTAGTTGGGTAAAAACAGAACCAAGTTTTTATTAGCAAAGCCTAACTTCAGCTATTGCCCATCTGTTTCCATGTATTTCCAAGAGACCTAAATAACAAATGCCATCCAGAGGGACCTTGACAGGCTTGAGAGGTGGGCCCGTTCAGCTAGGCCAAGTGCAAGGTCCTGCAGGTGAGTCCGCACAATCCCAAGCACCACTATAGGCTGGGCAAGGAATGGATTGAGAGCAGCCCTAAGGAGAAGGACTTGGGGGTGTTGGCTGATGAGAAGCTCAACATGAGCCGGCAGTGTGCACTTGCAGCCCAGAAAGCCAACTGTGTCCTGGGCTGCATCAAAAGAAGTGTGAGCAGCAGGTCGAGGGNGGATGGGGCTTTGGGCAACCTGGTCTAGTGGAGGGTGTCCCTGCCCATGGCAGGGGGGTTGGAACTAGATGGTCTTTAAAGTCCCTTCCAATCCAAACCATTCTGTGATTCTGAAACGTTTAATCTCTGTCTTTTGGGTTGTTTTGTTTTTTTGTTTTTTTTTTTTAATATAAGTTCAATTAAGCAATTATCCTGTTTTCATCTGTGCTGCTACACTGAGTTCTGAACTACCTCAAAAGATTAGCCAAAATAAAATGTCAGCATTTGGTTTTGCTCACTGGCTACTAGCTAACATTTAGGAGTATAAATTGATTTCAGATGGGAATGTCAGCTGCATGCTCTGGCTAGAAATGAAGCTCTGACTCAGAAGGGTAGAAAAGACATGATAATCAAAATTTCTCAAATTACTTTCTTCCAAGTAGGGGAGTGACACTGAGGTGGAACTCATCCTGTATCCATTGCAGTATTTTTTTCTACTCCCAAATAACTGCTAAGTCTTCCTAAACAGTGGCATATACCGTTGTGAAGTCTTTCTCCCTGAGCTGCTCTTCTCATGCCTGGCCTAAAATCATCCCATACCATGTTTTTTAGGGTTTTCCACAACCTTGCAGACTTGTACAATTTTTAACCATCAAAGCAAAGCAGCAGGAGGATGGATTTTGAATGAAATAGAATAACAGTTTGGGGAGTAATGTCTGGTGTATGCTAAAACAGAAAGATGTTTCTGACTTTGAATTAGGAAACAATTTTGTTTCTGTTGTAGACATTTCTAGCCATACTAGTAAATGCTTCATTCTTAGGTGTCAGTCACAAGGAGAAAACAGAACAGAGGGCAGCAGTGGCATTCCTCCTGAGTGCTTTCAGTCAGTAGCCCAGCAGTTATGATATTAATCCAAGATAATTAAGACATATGTACAGCTTCTTGCACTGCACGAGATGGGTGTAGCAGCTCAGGACAGCGTTGCTCACATCTCTGCACTGCTTCTCGACTGCACTTTGCTGAACTCCTAACCTATGGAGTAGAGCACAGATGGGTGACGATATTTCAGAGCCAGAAAGCTTGTACATGTTTTGTGCAAGTCATGCAGTCTCCAGTGGGAAAACTGGAGCTCACTGGTGTAGAGCCTGAAAGCCATGGGTCCTAGCCCCTTCAGGTGGCAGAGAGAGAGCGAGCAATGAGCTGAGATGCATTCAGGCCATGTTAATTTTAATGGTGGAGATGGGCACAGACAAGGATGGCTGGGTTGCATTCCCATTATGCACCCCAGTACAAAATTGATCAAATATGTCTCCTGAGATGTGAAGGACTAAAACACAGCTAGTTATTCTTTTTTTCTCAAATCAGTAATGTCAGAGGGGCTATGACGTGGCTTTACAGGGAATCTGCAGCAGCTGTAGCCACTGCATTTTATTTGGCTGTTTGGATCTATACGTAAGGAGCGTGTACTACCTCTGACTGATTATTTGCCCCCCCTTTTTTTTTTTTCTTTTTTTCTCCAATGCCCAGAACAGCATGCTGTAGCATGGATGTCCTACTTGGCATTCTAATATTAATACCATTTCACTAACCAATGGAATTCCATGTGGGACTGACATGACTTTCCTATCTTCTGTTGAAGCTGACTATTTTTCCTTCGACAATGTGTATCAGGGAAGTAGCAACCTGTAGGTTTGATTTGTAGCTCAAAAACAGTCAAATCTAACATCTAACTCTAAGCAAAGCTTACATTACTCATTCGCTTACTCCCCTTCTCCCAACCCGTTTAAAGCAATTCTTGTACCAAATGTAGCTGTTTATAAAGCCTCTGTTCCTTTGAGTGGTGTCACTTTTATTGTTTGGCTCTAACCTTACTAAATAATTAACCAGCACAGGGTTTCTTCATATGAACATAGTATGTGGATCCCCTCAAAGGACTTCCAAGTCTCCTTCATTCTCTGGACAAACCCTCAAGTGCCAAGTCACCAAAAGATTTTTTTTGTCTTTTCTTCCCCACCCTTTGCCTTTTTTGCCAGCTCTAAGCAGCCATAAAATATCTGCTACACACTTCTGTGATGCAGGAAGAATAATAAACAGCCCTGGGCCAAGTCACGTACAGAAGCAACAGAAGAGTATTTTAACTGAGCAGGAATGTTATTTATCTCTAAACTACTTATGTTTAACTGCGCTTTAAAAAAATCCTCTTCTTTTGACCAAAACAAACCTCCAAACACAGATGTTCACTAAGTATCCAAACATGAATAAAAGATATTCAGAGAAATTTGGGAGAAAACACTCAGAACCTAAATCCCAAAATCCTTACACAGATTTTATTCAGTCAAAACTCTCTCTTAATTAATCAAGGCTATGCAATGAGTAAAGCTTTAATAATTTAACCATCTCCTTACACAACTGCATTTTTTAAATGAGGCTTTGCAATCTTATACTTTCATACAGATTGCACCAGCGAAGTCACAAGCTATAAATGATCTCCTAAAAGCAGTGAAATTGAAGCCAAGAGCTTTAGACTAACTTGAAATTTGCTGCTGCAAGGGATAAACGTGCCAGATCCTAGAATGTGGGTCACTTGTTTTGCCAGACCATCCAGTGTATGAACAGATCTGTGTATCTCATCCTGAGGAGGGCAGAGAATAAGTATTTTGACCATTATCAGCTTTTTGTGTTATACGGGTATATGTGTGATAATGAAAAACTGGAATATGGAATGAATTATATTTAGATCATAGCTGTGAATTTGCTCTTTGTTAATATCCATGCTGCCAGATCCCTTCCTAACAGTTTGGTATGCACATTACAACATCTATCTATTGCTAAAACAGGCACTAATTGGGTGAAGGGTATGGATCGGTAAATTGAATTACTGCCAAAACCCATCAAAATAGGGTAAAAGGCTATTGGGAGGGCATTTCGAACAAACATGCATAGCCACTGCCCCTGCTTTTCCTCTCCTGTCAACAAATATGGAAATTCAAATACTAAATCTCTCAATAAATTTCACAACTGATAACTAAAACAAAATAAACATGGTTTTAATTACTGTTCTCTCTGTGCATCACACTAGTGCCTAGTCCAATCTTTGCAAAAAAAAAAATTCCTTAGGATCATGAATCAACAATATCATTTCTTACTCATGTGATACGGGAGCATATCACATAATTATATGCTTTGGAAAGTGTATTCTGTGAATCTGAATCAAATAATGACTAGGCTAAAATTCTTCATAGACCAATTACAATAGGCAATTTTGCTTTTTATTTCCCATTTTCTATAACTAATTAATTCTGAAGTGGAACATTAGGAGTGCACTGTATTAAACTCTTCCTACAGTCAGACCTTAAGAAAGCAAGAAAGCAGAAGTTATGCAAGAATCTATTTACTCTGATCAAATAACAATATATGCTGTGCAAAAAATGGATGAAATTCTGTTTAGTTAAGCATATTCTTGTCGCAGGTTTTCTTTTCTATGCTTTGTTTGAGTGAACTTGTCTTTTATTGCCTATCATGCACAGGACAGCTGTTCAGATTAATAGTTTTTAGGCTATGTTATTCAGATAAGCAGGGGTTTTGTTTTTAAGTGCAATGTTTCTGTGCTTTGGTTTTCCAATGTGCAACATGTGATCTTTGTTAAAACCCTGCTGTGGAATGCTGACATACACACAGGATTATTTTCCTTGCCAGGAGTTCATATAGATTTATATGAAGTTTTAAAAAATGCACACTCAACTTCTATTTTCCATTCAGAAAGAAACACAGCTGCCATGTTGGAGACAAATAGCTTTTAATTTTAAACTTTTCGATGAAAGGAATAGGCATCTTTCCTGACCACACTGTGGCAGGACACAACTAACTGTATCCTGTGACTTGAGAACCACATACAGTTTCTGTAGGTAACTGAACACAACATTTTGCCAACTGCTTCAGAAAAAAAGCTATTCCTAAATTCAGCTTTCCTAAAAACAGACCATCCTCCTATAGTGGGGATTAACTGCTCTTCTGAACCTCTCTGACATTTCCATCTATGAGCACAAAGCAAAAAGAAAGATACCTTTTCCCAGAAGGATGGAGGTACAATAGGGAAGAAAAAAGATTTACGCAAGGGTTGGAAATAAGACATGACTGTCTTAGTCAGAAGCTAGTAGCAATCAAATGCTTTCTTCACAAAGAAACTCCAGGCTGAGATACTGTCAGTAAGAAGATTTCACTGAATAAATGTTCAAGGGAAGGAATCACTTTCTCAAACCATGGATTGATTGCAGGGCCAGTCAACAAGCCTTGCAGAAAATGGTCTCCGTGGCAGCGTATACCTTGCCTGAACTAACTGACACCATTTCTGTAGTAATCCCCTCAAATCTTGTCCTTGCTGTAAGGTTTGCACCTGTAGAGTGCCATATTTCCTTCTTTGTTTCTTTTTTTAAACCTTTACCGGTTTAATTTGCTGAGACAATGCAGTGGCGAGACAGTACGGCACTGGGGCACAGAAATAAAAAACATCTGTGAGCCATCTGTAGGGTACTCGGCTCCCCGACATCTGCTACCCACATTCCTAGGTTACACGGCCAGATCATCTCCTGAGGTCCCCGAGCAGGCTGTGCCGTGCAGAAAGCAAGGAGTGCTGCTGCTGCTGCTGCTGCTGCTGGGCTTCCTGTAGCTGGGAGGCGAGATGAGATACTTCCACCCTTCCCACCGCAAGGAAACACTGCCTTTGGTAGCTTGTGTTGTTTTTCCTTTTTGCGGTATAAACCCCACTTAGATGTGGTTTTAGGGTAACCGCACCGGGAGCATCCCTGGCTGGGTGGCTCTCAGGGGCCCAGAGCAAGAGGAGGCAGCTGGGCATCAGCCCTGTGACTCTCCACGGAAGAAGCCCTTGCTGGGGTCCTCTTCCCCCAGCAAATCTCTTGGCATTGCTAGAAGGACCATTTGCCTCTCTGCCCACCTGCCTGTCCACCCTCACCTGTACTTCAGTCTCTCTCACCAGTCAAGGAAATCAAAGAGATTTCCTGGCTCAGAAAGTAAAACGTTATAAGTAAATGTGTTTTCTTTTACGATGCTGGCACTTTGCCAGTTCACAGCAGCTGAGATCTGTGCCTACTACTCAAGACAGATACAAATGTTTACATAGACTATTCCCAGACTGAGATTTTAAAATAAAAAATTAGTCTGAATATGTTAAAAATTGGGCCTGAGAGAGGAGTTGCAGGGAGTTTGTCCTGTGTCGGCAGGAAGAGTTTGCTCTGCAACAGTTGTAAATACTCTTTTTGCTATGTGGTGTTATAGATTTTCCCTGCCCGATAGATAACTGTAATGCTATTAATGAAAATGAAATGTAATTCCATTGCCACCACAGCCACGTTAGGGGGACCATCCAAACACAAGACTCAGTGAAGTGAAAACAATTTTCTTCAGTCTTTGTAGAAATGGTCTGTGCCCCCACCCCAATTTCATGTTCCAAATCAAAGCTAAAAACCTGAATTTCCATAATATAATGCAAATCATCATACTAGTTTGTCTACCTCAGAATAAAAGTGCACTAGGCAAATTATCTACTAGAAGTCAAACTACCCCACTCTTCTGTGAGGGTAATAAATGAGTTAATCTGAGTGATTGAATGTGGTAAGCAAAGCATATCTAATAGCACTTTTAAAGCTTTCCAATTGTCTAAAATGCCATTTGCCAGGAATTTGATTTTACTTCTAAAGTATTCTATCCGTAATGGAATAGGAGCTTCAAATTGTTGTGCCCTTCATGTAATGTTTTATTAGTTCTAAGAACTGAGTAGAGTATCTGTAATGAGAGGAAAATATTGCTCTGACCTTACTGCATCTCTGGCTGTATATTTCTAGGTAAAAAGTCAAAGGAAAGGAGTTTGAGCTTTACCCTATCTATACTTATCTGCAAAATATACTCAGATGTAGTTTGAAAGACAGAGACAAATAGTGTGTTTAACCTTAGGAGGTGCTTGGGTTTTCCCTAATCTTGACCTGCCACATAGCTGAAAGTGGAAGCCTTTGAAATGTTTTTACAAAAATATTTACTTTTTATTAAAATTAGGAATGGAGAAGATTAACAAGGTTTTTTCCTCTCCCTTTCTTTTTAACCTTGCAAACAGTTTAGTCATGAACCTCTGCAGGTCAGCATGTTCTGTTGTGTTTATCTGATAGTGACAGGACAAACTTCAAATATCTCAAGGGCTCAGTTTAATCTGTTGAGCATAGAACAGCCTTTTTTTCTAAATATGTCTAATTAATAGACCACTCATTCAGCAATGAGCTCTACACCATGTTAGTTTCTGGGGGAATTTTTTCATTACAATTACACATTAAAAAAAAACAGAGAGGAAGCGCACAAAATGAGTCAAAGCTGCAGAATTTGGATGTCCTGGAATCATGTGCTGCTTAAAGTCTGAATGTTAGACACATTGTCCATCTGCTTTTCCTGATGATTTATTGACTAGCCCCGTGAGCTTTTTATGTTGAATACTGGGATACAGATACTGGGAAAAGAAGGCAGCACCCAATCCATCAGTCTTAACCATACAAAACTCTCCTTGGACCCAGCCTTGCCGTTCATGATGCTCAGTGTAGATTTGCTACCAAGCCCAATAAGGACTGGAAGGGTGAAAACCTCAAGGGCAGTCACCTTGGTAAAGAGTAAGCTGGAGTTAGTATGCAGGCATTGTGAAACTGGATGGAGTAAGGGTTTCAGCATTGGGGCACAAGTTGGTAAGGACTGTAAGACTGCTTCTTTGCGTAAGAAATGTATACAGCATAGTGATTCTTTGTTGGGAGCATTTTCCTAGCAAAAGCTCAGCTCCCATATAGTATATTCAACTGTTAGTAAAATGTAAAAGTCCCAGAACTAAAAAATAAGAATCAGACTGAGAAAGGGAGGAAAGCTTTTTTTTTTTTTTTTTTTTTTGTCTTTAAAAGAAGTGAAATCTTTTGAAAGCAAAATAAAACACAAATTTGGCATCAGTCTCAGTTCATCTTCATATGCAATAAGCACACCACAAATTAATGACACATTGAATATTCATGGATATTTCAGTTCTTTTTCATAGCCCCATTGACATTTCCATAAGCCTCTTGGCAGCAGAGTCAACTTTTCTGCACTCCAGTTTGCACCAGTTTAAGAGTACATTTTCCTGTTTCTAATCATCCATAATCTCCTATAACTCTCACTCATTATAGCAATCTGCCAGCTAGCATGAGCTGCTGATGACACTGCACAATGCATGACATCTCCATGCTACTCCTAGATGCAAAACTCATGTTGTGTCCTAGCCAAAACAGCAAGTGTTAAAATGACTGATTGAGAAACAATTAAGGAAAGGAAGAGTTTGATACCTGAGTAGATGACTGAATTTGAAGCTGTGGAGGAAAGCTTGAAATTTCTAAACAACCCCACTCAGTTTATTTTAACATTCTTTTCTTTCTGATTTAGCTCCTATGGATACATGATGATACAACTTCTTGTGAAACAAGAAAAAAATGTATGTGAAGCTTGCTTTTTCACAGAAAAACTTGATTTTCTGTTCAGTGATGAACATGCAGGTGGCTTCTCAAATTATTGACTTGGAAGCTCTGTTAAGTTGGCCCACATTTCTCCTAGGACCCTTGACCTGAAGACTCCTTGCTCCAGCAGTTTGAGAGGAATGAATTTTCTAATACTGTTTTGCTAGTGTTCATTTTGTTGATGCGGCTGTTGAATTATGGAAGACAACTTGCACTGCAAGTCAGCCGTGGAAATGCTTGTCTTAAACATGTTAACTCATTCCCACAGTCCTGACAAAAGCCCAAGCCAGCTGCTAATCTGTGTTAAATAAAGAAAAGACAGGTGGTTGGGATTTATGTTCAATTTATTTACTAGTTTATTATGTGGCTTAAAAGTCTGAGATGAAATTTTAAAAGGTTTTGTCTCAATTACATGGATTTTAATACTAAATACATTCTTTTCAACCAATAATAGCAATCATTAAATGTTTTCAAGCTTTTTCTGCATGCTACTTATACAAAATATACTCAAATTAAACTAGTTAGTCTGGCCAAATACACAAATAAGTACGTATTCTCCAGTATGTCATAGCAGCAACAGCAGCATTAAGATTGAATCAACCTGTCATTTGGACAGAAGGTTGTGGTTGCCAGTGGAAATACTAAGAGTAGAATTTTTCAACACAATTTTCTAAAAATAAATGTGGCTTATGGGACAATATTAACCCTTCATCCGTCTACCTGTAGCCATTCCTCCAACCGTAACCAAATTTGATGATGGAGCAGATATTTCTGAGATATTAGAGAAGGCTCTTGAGCCTTGTGATAAATAGTTTTCAGATGGAGGAGACTCAGACTAGTACCCACAACTGAGAAAGCTGTTGCGTGAGCAGCGCAGCAACCTGTCCTGTCAGCTTAGTGTCAGGCCAGCCAGCACACACAAGACTGAGAATGGGCCAGAATAGGTGCTGTCTCTTCCATAGAAGGTTATGAGATGTGCTGATATGGAGGTACCTCAGTGTTGGTGTCAAGTTTGACAAGATAGGATTGATTAAACAAGAAAGGAAGATAGCCCTTTCAAAGTTGCTGAAACTGATCTGCTTCACATGCTATCCCTTCCTTCTCTCTTTCTGTTTTGTAGTCTACATGCATACAGTTTCTTCACAGGTCTCTCCCTAGAGGGTTAGAAGGGCTAAGCCAGGAATTTGGCTAAATAAGCACTCTGGGCTGAATAAGGAATCCCAGACCCCTTCCTTGGCCAGTCTGGGTGCAGCACTGATGAAGATTTTCCACTCTGAGGTTCATATGACTTGCCTGCTTGTTTATACAATGCACATTCATTCAGGGATATCCTTAGATTAGGGGTCAGCACTCGGATGAAAGGCTTCCTGACCGTCCATGAACTACTCTGCAAGAAGTAACGTGGGTTTGGTGTGTAGTAATGAACCAGTGGCAGGGCATGGTGTTGGAGAATCTTTACTGTTAGGAAAACAAGGTTTTAAGCAGGACACAATGACAAAATCTTGACACGATCATTAGGAGAGTTATGACTTTGCTTTAACAGGTAGGATATTAAGCTCACAGCTTACATTCATTCTGTATATACATTATCTATATTTAAACAGACAATATTTGACTCATACTCTCAGCCGTACCTCCTCTCACTACTTTAGCCTCCTACTCCTTGTTGTGGCCCCCAGTTTGGCAGCTTATTTACAAACATTAAGAAATGGTTCCTCTTCCAAAGAGTTAACACTGGGCAAGACAATGGGAAAGAGAAATAACGCAATGACGTTACTCTCTCAAAGTCGTGTATTTTTCCAAGGGTGAGATGGATATAGAAGCCAAGCCTCCTGGTGCTCTGTACACTGCTCTCATTTAGTTTCTCTCTCTCGCTCCCTCCCCCCTCCAATTTCTACCTTTTTTGCAGTCTCCTATCTAGATTTTTCTTCCTTCCTCACTTTCCCTTCCCCTTATGCTATGTAAGCCCAGTAAGACAGGAAAACATCTTTGGCCTCCCTCTGAACAGGACTTCTCCTCAGAGCTTTTTCAACTCTCTTTGGGTGCAGCATTACTACACAGGTCATAATACCTGAGCTCGCTAGATTAAAGCTTGCGGAAGACTGCCTGCACGAGTCGCAGCTACTGTAGTGACTGAAGTTTCAATGTATCTGGAGACAGCCATTTATGCTGATGTGTTATATATTTAAATATTATTCTAGCTAGAATCATCCCTAGAGTCCCAGGGACTCCATATTCCTCCTAGTATACTGAACTCAAGCCTAACCAATAATACACTCCAGGTCTTTCACATTGCAATTTTCTATATTTTGTATGCTAATGCGTCAGATGGGTAGTAGTCTTAGAGAATTAGATGTCTTTACCACTTTGGTTGAAATGTTTCTTAGGAAATTACATGGCCAATACTGCATCTGAGGAAACCCTGTAGAAGCTGTGGTTTGTTTGTCTAAAAATCTAAAGCAAAGTTGTACATCTACTTTTAAAGGAGCAGCACTGTATTATTTTGGATAAGTAGGGGATTTCTTTCTGCACTTGTGATATCAATTTGTGGTGATTTTTAATTAATTCTGTTTTGCAGCATTAGATAATAGGTAACATTCATGAAAGAGCTCCAAATCCTCTATTGGCTTCAAAACATGGAGAGCTCCATCAGCATATTGGTCTAGTTCCCAGAGTGACCAGTTAAACAGGAGGATACAACAGTGGGAAGATATAGAGGTTACTTGAGCAGTTTCCTTCAGGCATTGGGCAGAGTTTATTTGGCAACCTCTCTTACTGCACAAGGAGAAAGTTAGAAAAACTTGGCAACCATGTGCCAATAAACAAAGAAAAGTTTAGTGGCTGCTTCTGTTCAAGGTTGGCTGTGGAGGAACAGGGAGCTCAGCATTTCTAAAGCAGCCAGCAAACGAAGCTATCTGCTGGTAATAGCTAGATCTTAGCTGTGGAATGGGCTGTGGTTATTTGCACATACATAATGCTGCCCGTTCCTACACACCTCAACAAAAATGTTTTCAGCGGGGTTTACATTACCTGCACGCTAACCTTGCTGGTGTTACTGCACCATACTCTGCATCACTATCCTTCTGTAGAGACTGGCAGCCATTTTATTTTAAGGTCAGAAAACAGACATCATTTCATGGCCATTTTGATTATTCTTTGTTGTGGACTTAAAATAAATTCCTCAGTTAAAATTCTCTTTCTGCTTTGTGTATATTAAGAAATCATGCAAAAAAAGCATGGACCTAGCCCTGCAAGCCATTATTCACATGAGGTACTTCCTTAACAATTAGTCATAGGAATATGTGTTTGCAGAATGCGCTCCTACTATTGTTGAGAAAATACTGCTAATTAAAAAAAATAAAACACTGTTTCTTGCAAAAAAAAAAAAAACAAAACTAAAGGGTTAATTTATATTTTAAAAGTAACATTTATTATAGTTTTCACAAGAAAGATTAAAGTTTTAGCTAAAGCAAGCAGTGATTTTACTTTCTTATTGCACATCTTTTGGGGAAAAAAAAAAAAAAAACACAAACTTCAGGTCATGAAAAATTCCAATAGTGTCTTGTATTAAAAGCGTTAAAACCTGAATTAAAGAACATAATTCAGATGGAGTTCTGGTGACTGTGCCAAAGATGACATCGTTGGCTGCTGACTCCATCCAGATTTTTAGAGCAGGTGTGTTGACTCACTCTCTGAGAAGCATGAGGAGAAACGCTGGCCTGGCTCCAACCCCATAACGCAGGGCTAACCCAGCTCCATCGCTGCTTTGGGACTAACCACTGCTGTCAGACAGAGCAATCTGCATGGAAATGCAAAGTATTGCTTTAACATGATAGTCCGGAGAGATTAGCAACGCTCCTTCCGAAGGCTAGGGGACGATTCACAGCCGTACGTTTACATCCTGAGTTCAGTCACCCCACTGCTATCGCAGCTTGCGCGTTGGGAAGTTTATTGTGATTGCAAAAGCAGCAGACCCTCGGATGACCATGTTTTCCTGAGAAAGTGGCTGGGTGCTTTGCCTGTGATTCCTAACTGGTTTTGGAAAACACATGTCTTTTCCAACACATTTTGGACATTGCTGCAATTTTTATTGGAGGCTGTCAATGCTTGCTGTAGTATTTAACACTCCTCCTGTTAGGCGGTGTATCGTAATCATCACGGTATTTGTTACCTTACCAGCAGCTTCACGGTTACCTTTTTTCTTCAAATGATGTGTATTAAAGAACATTGATAGGAGTATATTTTAAAAGAACTTACTGTATCAAGGAGGAGATATTAAGGATTTTACTTTACAATTTATTTCTGTTTAATAAGTATATAACTTTTGAGCAATCTGAGAAGCAGATTGGTACAATACAAGAGTGAGTTCAGAGAATATGTCTGCCTCCTGTCCCCTTGCCCCTTTCTTTAAATCTCTCACAGAACGTTTGGATGAACCCACAGGCCTTGCAGAGATACCTCAAAGTCAGCAGTGAGCAAGGAAAAGAAGATGCCTTTACAGAAACCCGTTGTCCTACAGCTCCCACATGATAAAATACAATGGCTATTAGTGTTGCTGCCTTAATTATTTCAAAAAATAACAGCTGCATCTAACAGGAGTGCTAGCTTTTGGGATATCCAGTGTCATCGCAATTAAAACCTCAAGAGTTCAATGAGCGTGCCTAGTTGCACAGACAAGTATGGTGGAAACGAGAGAGCTGATTTCTGGACTAGGTGAAGTTCATGGAGCATCTTCATGTCCATTTGGAAAATACAGTCAGGAAGTAATGAAACCCCACATCAC
Organism: Aramus guarauna; assembly: GCA_013400195.1. NCBI lineage: Eukaryota > Metazoa > Chordata > Aves > Gruiformes > Aramidae > Aramus > Aramus guarauna. The sequence continues at coordinate 1,266,122 of VXBL01003188.1, forward strand.
AATGTTGTTTACATTTCTCTATAGGCAACAAATGTGTTATTTGTGTAGGCTGTCGGCAAGCGGCAGAATAAAACTGGGAAACTAATGCACAGATCTCTCGTGCTCGCTGATAGCAGTGGCTGACATTTTTGTTGATAGTCTCAAAATGCTCAAGGGAGGCTGGGTCTGCTCTAAAGTTTCAGTGGAGCACCTCTGTGGAAGTCAGGAGAATGATGGTAGCCTGAAAACTAAATTTGCTTTAAATAGGAGAATCTGTTCTAGCAGCCTCATGATAGTGACTGATGAGGATTGGGGTTTTCTAGGGAGGCTTACACAGCCATCCCAGATCTATCAGGTGAGAAAACAGGACTTCATGCAGAGCTTGCAAGCATTCACCTTTCACAGACCCTTACTCTTGATTATAAAAAATAAAAGGATCTGGAAATACGTCACTGTAATCTCTAGTCATTTGTTTTGAGAGTTTTGAATTTCATCGTGGAAACTGTCCTTTGAGATATATTTTTTAACTGCTGAATACCTGTGATTATTTTATTCAAGGCATCTATTTGTTTAAGCAATGCTTTCCTACAATGTTGTGGGTTGGTTTTTGGGTTTTTTTTGTGAAGCCAAGTAAATTAAAAAGAGAAGTATTTATTTAACAGGCTTATTCTACATTAGGTTCACCTTAAATGCTGGTTCCGAGCCTCCTCTCCTTTGCTCTCTTTTGCTTCCACAAGTCATTTTCTAAATGCGACAGGGATATTTGAAATGGGAAATCAAGATGTGAAGGAAGATGCTTGGTGTGGTTACTGCATGGCAACACACATTCCAGCTCACAGCTAATTACAGGCAATGCTGACATCTGAGAGCTGGGAACAAACTAGGATGATAAATCTGCTTATTTATACAGTAAAATCTTTTCCACAAAGTATTATTTTACTTCACGAAGCCAAGGGCAGTCTGCAACATCAATGTTAGTAGAAACTTAATGTTGTGTTAATAAGGGATAGTAAAAGGCGATGTAGCTTTATTAACTTAGCTTAGAGATAGACCATGGACCAAAACATTAATCATAAGCATTCCTCTATTGAACTCTCGAAGGGCCAGACTCCTCCAGCTAGGCTTATTAAGCCCCATGGGAATAATAATATCCCATTTCAACAGTGAGAACCAAACACTTGTCTTGGTTTTAGTTGATGGATGGCCTAACTATTTTTATTTTTTATTTCTTTAAGAGAAATAACATCCCTCTCCTTTTTTGAGATCAGACAGCATGGTAACAGGCAGTGTCTGAGAATCTCTGCTGGATGGGATCATTGCTGATGTACTGAGTACTCCCTCTCATAAATACCAAGTTTTCTTTCTCTGGGCAGTTTCTTTTCATGACGCTATTTCCAACATATGGAAAGTTCATTGCTTAATATAATATGGCCAATACTTCCCTCTCTTGTATGTTGTATCCAAAAGTGACCTAAACATGGTGAAATAATAACCCCACATTTAATAATATTGTAAGAGTATCAGCCAGCTGTAGCAGATTTTCCAGAGGGTATATTGACAACTTGCATATGTGTTTGCAAATATACTGTTTTCAGCTTCTCTAAATTATATGTGTTCATGGCTAAACCTCATCAGAGAAAATACTCATGGCCTACTTATTTTTGCCAGTGTATAAAAGGACAGAGTCCTTCACTTTTCTGGAATTATTTGGATGTAAACCTAGGAGAATCAGGCTCTGCTTCCTCTAAAGCACTTACTGATATATCAGCAAGGAATCGGCTGGCACAAATCTTCAGTAACTCATTTTTAGTACACTTTTTCCAGAACCTGTCTGTTTTATAAGATAACAGAGCTGTGGAAAAGGGATATGTGCTGAAGCATTTCCCATCTCAGGTTTTTCATTTAAGAAGTTTCTTTCTTTGCTTTTCTGGGACCACTATTACACAGAAGTAATTTCTTTGTCTGTTCCTGCTAAATGTTTCTGTTTGCTCTTACAAAAATAGTAAAAGTGAGCATAAGCTACAGAGAAAAATGACAGTCAAGTTTTTCTATTAGCAAAGGTGTTCAGTTCTGTCTTTCTGAAGTGAGTAAAACAAGATGAGCTAGATCCTCTCCCAAGCCAGTGGGGTGTAAGAGGCAATATAACTAAATCCCTTACTTCTGGACTTTATTAGGATAAAATACAATTATTAGTAAGCCATTAGTAAATGCATTTTGCTGTAGCCCTCAGAAGTCCCCACCAGTGTGATTCAGCAACAAAAATGGCTACAGGGGATTTCTTCTCCTTCCCTGATACCATTCAGTTCCTAACTTGTGTCCGTCTCTTGGCCTGTGACAAGGGTTTGATGATCTTTCCTTGCACTAAAAAAAATCTCCCTTTTAATTTGAATCATATTTTGGGGGTTGAATGGAATAGACAATTCAGGGCTTGAACCCAGCAGGTTGCCCTGAACAGCAGAATAACAACCACATGTATTTTATTCACTCTGCCTTTTCCCACTCAGTTATGTTTATGTCCTATGCTGCTAAATCCAGTTGGAGAACAGATATTATTTGCATTGATTTTCATGCATCAGCTCCCACACAAACCCAGCTGTGCACCGGCCCCAACAGAGAGTCCTTAATTTTGTTCTCTCCTTATGCAGGAGGCAACATTTTAAAAAGTATTTAGCTAGGTGCCATGAAATGACTTCATGGAAATTGCGTGGCTTCAAATATAACCCTGAGGACATACACAGTAAGGGAGAAAGGCATTCCTCCTACGATCCAAGTTTTGGGAGGGTGGAGAGTGAAGGCTGGAGGTACAAATCCAAGGTCCAGGGTCAGTAAATCAGGCGCTCTGCTTTCTACGCAAGTCTTCTGGCTGAAGTAGTACCTGGACCTCTCAGCCAGTGGCATGGGTCACAGGACCCTGTGCAACGTTACAGGCTCCCGCAAGGGCTCCGGGGGAATTGCAAGCTGTCAACAAAATCTGCTTGGAAAACAAAGCAGAGTATGAATAAGCCGCTTTCCCTCTGACAAAGGAGAAGTCCAGAAATAGAGAAGATTTTTCCAGAAATTGGGCTGCAAGAGGACTCGATGGAGGCGGCTTTGAAGGCAAACATGGCTGGGAGGCAGTCCCTGGAGGGGAGGGCGCTTGAGTTTGGAGCAAATTAAAAGCCAGGATCTGAAGTCCGTGGTAGATCATGGAGGCAGAGCTTGTTATGCCCTACATAGTTTGAAGGTAAAGTTTGAAAGGCTTACCAAAGAAACTCTGGTTTGTCTGAACTTAGGCTAGGGTTTGTTTCGTGGATGTTTAGAGTACACGTAGCAATGATCGCAGAACAGATACAACCCCTGTAACCTCCCTACTGGCCTTTTCCTCCGGGTGCCTTCTACGTGTGCTCAGCGCAAGTGTCTGTCCCAAGAAAGTGTTGTGCAGGCAACGTGCGTGACTGCTGTCGTGGATGACCCTCAAACACAGTCTCCACAGGCAATGCCAGCGTGATAGAAAGCCTCTTCCTCTGCTTGTGCTACAGGAAATGCTTTCAGCGTGCTTCCTCATGTCCTTTAAACCGTCATCTAAAATTCCCTCTGTTGTTTCCATCATTTCTTTACCCTTTCTTGCACCCTACAGTGTTTCTGCAGTATCAGCTCTGATTACTGTATTTATATTTTGGTCTGGTCTCATTTGTTACCCCATGGTGCTTGCTGCTTTTTAGCACAAGTTCATGTCTGAGACAGAGTAATTACTTTCATTTTCACTAAAATTAATTATTTGCATTTTCACTAAAATTTATGCAATTTCTTTACTCGTTTATTCACATGAGACTGGCCCTGCCAAATATTGTAACATTAAAAGAAGTAAAAGTGGCTCTACTTGGAAATCTTACAGAAAAGTCAAGTCATACACTGGCTCCTTGAACAAAATAACAGCTGCAAAAAGCAAATGACACAGGCTTTAAAATGTTACCATTGCAGAATTATGAGGAAATTGTAATTTAATTATGTTTAATTATCTTTCATTAGAAGAAAAAAGAATCTGCTACACAGCATTTCAAATGCAATTACCTTTGTAAGGAAATTTTTTGTGTGTCAAAATGTCACTTATACATTCATACACATGTGGTGAAGAACTGATTTATCTATGCTTAATCATTCAAGAAAATGTACTATACTGTGTGGGCAAAGGAGATAAAAATCAGTCAAAACACATGAAATTGTTTTTCTGTCCCACTCTTGCAAAATGGAACAACTCCCATTTCCCTAATATTTGATACCACTGAAGTTGTAACTAAAAAATTTACTTTTGCAGCCTCTGGTCTTCCCAGGTGACATGGGTGATTAGTAAACAACAGGAAGGTTTCTGACACTTTAAAGACTTCTTCAGCCATAGCTCAAATGAAGTCCTTTCTGTTAAAATGTCTTCCTGAGAAATACTATGATCAAGGTAAATTTGAAGTCTGTATGTCTCAGGCAATCTTCATCTTACTTCCAAACAGGAAGTACTCCGGCACCAGTGCGCGCATATAGGTATAAATGAAAGACGCAGCACAGAGAGGTCACGTGAAAGTAGCTGAGACAGAACTTCATCCTGAGTATGTAAACAGCAGCAAATACAGAAAGTGAAAAACTTGGTGGAAAAAAGAAAAGAGGGAAAAGAAAAAAGAGAGGAAATTTTCTGTTGATTTCAAGCTGAACCAGGACAGTTCTAGAAAACACGAGAAAGTTCTTTTCTCTCTCGTTTCCCTTACCAGTACCATTACTTCCATTAGATAACTAGTCTGGGTTTGTAGTCTGAGAAAACTGAGCTCTAGGAATCTGAGCTCTGGATATTTAGTTTAAACTAAATGGACCTACAAACCATTTGGAGATTTACCCATCAGTGAATGCCAGAAAATATGAAAGTGATCTATCTTAGAGTACTTTGTGTTCCTGACAGGGAGTTCTGGGGACTCACTGTCTTATTGCATAATGTTGGACACTAGTAACAAAACATCTGTTAGCAGAGAATGCAAGCTGCAGATAACTGTCATATTAAAATGACCAGGAAATACATATCCTTGCATACTTAAAATTACTTTGGTAAAGTGATGCAGAATGGTATAGCTACAGTGGCAAGATTATGCCTTACATCAAGGATTTCAAATAACACAACCACAAAGGTCATTGCTAGACAAGCAGACTATAGATGTTAATGATAAGGTAAAAGTAAACTACATATTTTGTATACCTGAATACGTACCATACACCGAATACAAGTCCATACATCAAATGCAATCTGTATTTTCTCCTCCTTCTCTAAAACGACACAGATCTTCATTTCTTTCATGGCATCCCAGATATAACCCCTATATATGATGGCACCCTCAAGACACTGACTTGTGTTAGAGCAATGTGCAGCCACCCAGGTGAGCTCTCCTCTCTGAGATAGAGAAGATGCTCCCTTTTCTGGGCCCTGGTAGCCCTGGAAGTGTGGTAGAAGCAGTCAGATGCATGCTGAGGACAGAAATTTTCAGCAATTTGGGGTCTTGTGCTGGGACTAGTTGAGCTTTTTCCTCTTGCTAAATGATGCCAAAGCGAGAGACAAGCCAGCTGTGTCCTGGAGGGTAATGGGATGCTGTCAGTGGTGCCTAAGGGTAAACCCCAGGAAAGGGGAAAAGACTTGCAGGGTTTGTTCACAATTTTCTCAGCCAATTCAGAATGTAGCTGTGGAAAATGCCCATACCCTTTCATGTGCTTCAGTCTCTCTTAACTGTAAAATGAGAGCTTATGCATTAAAATTACTTTGAGACTATATACGTTGTTTGCAGCAGGTTTTGCGAACCTCCGTCAAAAGTATCACAGTAACACAAACAAGTGTGTTTCTTCATACAGTACTATAGGCTCCCTAGTTCAGTAACAGCACAGACAGATGTGGCCTTTTTCATCATCTTTTGCCTTTAAGTTTCTAACGTACAATCAAACACAGAACTACTCCATTTTCTGAACTCAAACTATAGCTATAAACCAAAAAAGCTATTTGGTTTTTGTTCGGTTTGAGGTTTGGTTTTTTGTTTGGTTTTTTTTGTTTGGTTGGTTGGTTTTTTGGGAGGTTTTTTGGTTCGTTTTTTTTCTCTAGGAAAGCTGTAAAATACTTAGGTAGGCTATAGCGGTTTGGCTGTTAATGATCTCTAAGAAATTACTGGCAGTAATTAAACATGAATGTTTTCCTGTATCATATAATCAGTAATCAGAAACTGCTACGAAACACAGTGGTGATGGGAAATCAGTCACCATAATGTGCTTTGACAAGTCTTCTCATTAAGAAAATAATTACCCAAACCACTAAGTATGTAGGAAAAATATATCTTGCAAGTCTGGCAAATGATAAGCATGTTCCTTCTAATTTTCATCAATTTTTTTCTATGAAATGGAAGAATCTTCTGAAACATATCTGTAATTGCAGCTAACCCTCCAAAGGGAGGTATCCAAGACGGTTATTTCTAGTGCCAAAACAAAACAGATAGTTGGCAGTCAAAGCACACCCGCCCATAAAGTACATTTTGGTCAAAAGTTGGCAATTCCGTTTTGACTCCAAGGCTCACATCCCATCCTTAGCTCATCACAGATGGGTGCCTCATCATTCACAGCTGTCTGAAACACCCAGATATCTCAGGCACAACAGGGAGTGAGGAAATTTCATGGTTTGCTGATCAGTATGAACTTGCCTTTTTTTTATATCTACTTCCCACCTTCGCAAAACACTGACCTGATTTCCAGCATTATTCAGGGTTATCCTTTTTTAAATCTCTAGTGGGAGATAACCTCTAATTTTCACTATGGAATCAGTCTCTAGGCAAGGGAAGAAGGTCCACATGGCTTAGGGTTCCTCTGTGCCACTCTTTCACCTCTTCCTTCTTCCTCTTCCTATGTATTTTTTTCTGTACGAGTGATTCCTCACATTATTCTCCAATTCTCAGCATCAAAAAAATCAAAGTGGTTATAATAAACTTGGTTAATCCTGTCCTTGAATTGTCCAAGGCATCAGGAATAAATAAAAGAGGTCTGTGTTAGCTAATAAAATAGAATTGGAGCTGCCCCCCTTCCAACTGCAGATGCTATCAGTCATCCATATCTACCCTCAGCGTGTTTCAGAAAATCTTTTACATGCACAGATGTGATGTTTCACCAGGTCTGCCTCTTCTTGTTTTCTTCTGGCAGCACTCGTCTCAGGTCATAAAAGCACACAGCACCCATTCTGAGCAACTTCATATGCTAGTAAGGAAGAACTGAAAAACACGCAACCCCACAAACGAAATAAAAGAAAGTAACAAATTTGAATGCAATAAAAACTGGGAACAAACCAACCAGCCAAAAAGCTAGGATCAAACCCCGATCAGGGAAAAAATGCCAACAACTGTGCCAAGGCTGTGCCTAAGGGAACAAAAAGACACCCATCCATTAAACAATGGCAAGCTTGCCATTAAACAGAGCTCCGTCCTGGAAGAGTTTAGAAACTGAAAATTACAAGGCTACTGGGGAAAGAAAAAAAAAAAAAAAGCTATTTATAAGAAGATGAGATGAAGTGTGAAATAAACACCTTCCACCTAAGGCAAGGATTGATCATGGGTGGAGCATATGCAAGACCTCAGGAAATGAAATGCATAGCGTGTTCTTCTGATACGGATGGCCTCTGATGGTCCCATGGAGATCCTGCTTGTTGTTGCTATGAGGGTTATGGCAGTACACACACATTTGTTACATGTTTTCCTGCTAGTTTGGTAGGGGGACAGAAGTTGTAATCAAAACTCGCCACTTGCCTGACTTGCATTTTAAACGTTTTTCATATTGGCTGTATTTAAATGTGTCGATGGGTGACAAATTTGCAGAAGTTAGAGATGGAGAAGGCCTACAGCACTGCCATTTCCATTCTCCCAGCAGTGCAGGACTATCTGTCTTGCTCATTTCCTAGTGACTTACCAGGTATCTTGTCCAAAAAGTGTTCCTTCCACTTTCTTTGTGAGTTTATTCCACACTTGACTGACTACCATTGTCAGGAAGTTAGAGTGAACTCAAACTGAACCTAAAAAAACTTTTTCTTAGGGCTCAAAATAGTTCACTTGTTGTGTTTTTCTTTAATTTCCATGCATCTTTGACTTGCTGATACGTTCCAGAAGCAGAAGTTCCAAATTTACTTCTGAGAAGACTTTTCCTGGCCCATCAAAAGCAGAAGATACAGGAAATTGTATGAGAAATGTCCATGTAGCTGTCACCATAATTTCCAGGGTGGAAAATGAGAAGAAACTTTCAGAAAATGGAGGTGTTTCTCTGAAGAGATTCTTCTTAGTCTCATGCACGAAAATGATACTCTAAGTAGTTTTATATGTGAGTTTTGCAGTTAAATGTTACAAAGGGTTACTTTGACATTTTTATGGTCTGTTTTAATTAACTGAAGCAAAATCTGCTCTTCTGAGTGATTCATTTATCCTATCAACCTTTCTATTTTTGTAAGATTAAATCAGGAAGTTCACATTAAGCTTCCTTTCCTGGAATTCCAGTTGAACATTATTACCCTTTGTTTAGACTGTATCACTTATTCAGCTGATAAGAGTAGACTATATTCCACTGGAGATAAAAAGATTCAGCCTTTTAGATCCCTTAAAGAGCATTCTGTTTTTTCCAACATATAACTATACCTCTACATGCTTCAGGAAGTCACTAAAAATGGTGACATTTTTAAATCTGCAAGTATACCATTACAATGATGTGTTGCAGCAAAGCATACCTTTTTTTTTTTTTTTTTGTCGTTGACAGTAGGAGGCATGTTACAACTTTCCATCACATAGTTCTCATTGCAATCCCACAGCTTGATTGTGACCTTCAGGACACGAAAGATGAACCCAGGCTGGCAGAAAAAGGCATAAAGAGATCAAAAGACTAGATGCTGATTCTAAGAGAATCAAAATTTAGATTAAGGAACACATTTTAAACTTTGAAGTTATTTGTCACTTGAAATCTTAAAATCAAGGTGCATTCCTAAGGGAGGCGTTATAAAATGCTGGAGATACAACTTCAAGCAGGAATCCTGAGCAAGATTTGCAGTTTAGATTTTGGCAATGATCCTTAAAATCTATGATTTAACAGTTATGTAAAAATATACATACACTCTTTAATTTTGGACTGTTTTCTGAAATTACAACTTACTATATACCACAAATATGTTTATACATGAATACATTTGCTGCCTGCATTCTTTGACTATTACATTTGTTTTACTATGTAGTACCCTGGCTCCTGGTCACGTCTGTGAAAACTGCCTAGATTTACAATGTTTTTACCTTCTTAGATAATTGCTATTAATTTTATTTACCTTCTTGTGGAGTTAGTTTTGGGTTAGGTTTTTTGCCTAGAACAAACTCTAGCTTCTCAAACAAAGAAAAACACATTTGTTCTTAAGCTAACACCTGACTTTCTTCTTACGCTTGAACCAGAAGCAGGTAGTACTCCGGTCATGCTGCTAACATAGTCCAGCTGAATCCCAAATTCTTATTTCCCGGGATTTCCTTTAGTGACTGGAACCAATTTGTCTTTTAGTATGAATTAGAGTAACAACTCTACTTCTCTCTGCATCCAAAGGTATCTGACATCATATTTACCTATACGCATGAGTGAGGGCACTAATCTATAGCCTTTTGTAGGGCGCATATTTTCCAAAGCATCTAAAGTGTATGGGAGTACAGTGTGATAGGTATTCCTAAATTGACTGCCCCAAAAAAGATGGATACCTAGATCTCTATATATTTCTGTAACACAGACAGATAGCAAATAGATCTTTATATATTTAATACGCATTTTTATGTTTTCATGTTTGTGAAATTCATATTAGTGAAATAAGAAATGACATTAAATTACAGAAAATGTACTTTTTGTCTTCCCCAAATCTATCAATATCTAATTCACTTGCATATTAGGCAAAATCTCCATAAGTAAAAGTAGATCATAAAAAGTTAATTAATGTGATTGTTTGCAGACAACAGATAACTCATATTTGTATTAACTTAGAGGAGGCTAAACCTAAAAGGGTTCATAAAATAACTTAGTGTCTAATCCTAATTATTGCAAACACAGATCAAAAGAAGAGCTTATCAAAAGTGGAGACAGTTTATTTCCATCTTGGAACAAAGGACAAAAGACACAGTGTCTTGTCCTTTCCTTTGAGGTTTCTCTGTCTGCTCCTTTCCACTCCCTTTCCTGATAGGCTGCAACGTCTTGATGGCTGATCTGTTCACTAAAACACAATCATCAATTCTGGGTAACATGTCAGCTACTTATTTTTATAACAGGAACAATGGAAATAGCATCGCATTGTTAATAGAGGTAAAAGTGATTAAAAATACCCTCTTGAGTTTTCCTTTCTAGCTCCCATCGTCACAATGCACTGGAATTGATCCAGAACAAACTATCACTGCAGACACACACATTTTTACAGGAATCAGAGAACTTTGATTCATCTTTAGCCTGTGAAGAAATGCTTGTCTTTTAAAACTGCTGCTATATGAATGAAGAATAACTAATTAGCCTTTTAACACATGCATTTATTTTTTCAGATTACTATTACAAATCTAAATTTCTAAATCAGTCTTGTATATATTTCTTACTTTACAGGATATGCATTCACAGTGTATGTCATTCTACTACAAAGAAATGTCACTAAGAGCCTTTATTTGCTAACACTGCAAATTGCAGAGCCACATTCACAAGTTTGTGGCATTACACAGAGTTTTCATAGTAGCATGTTCTGACAATTATATCAAATAATATAAGTAAATAAGCCATCACACTCATAGGTAACGTCTTTAAAAATACATTAAACTCATGCAAAGAGGAAGTTTTCATAATATTGGCTGGCTTAAAAAAAGTAATTCTTAATTGCTGTCACTAGCACAATGTTCTCCAGAATTTTGAACAGGCGCAGAAAATGTTGTTCACTGGTCAACAAAGAAACACTATTAAGCCCACCAATGCAAATATCCCAAGTATGGTTTTATTCCCTTATTTAAAAACAAACAAACAACAACAAAAACCACAAAAAAAATCCCACCAAAAAACACCAAACCTGTGTTGATTTTGAGGTTATCATATCCAGTATAAGCTTCTTGATATAAAGATGGCTAAGACAAAGATAATTCAAATAGGTGAAATCTATTTCAGCATTACAAAGATCAGATAAACAGCTTGGTGTACTCCTTTGAGACAAGCCACTCATTCCATGCCAAGTATTATTAGAAATTCATTTTCTTAGCTGACACGTGGACTTTTCATGCCAAGAGACCATTATGAAAAGCCTTGCTGTTCTGAGAATCTGTACTTTGATTTCTGGCATTATCAGCCAGATCAGAAATAGTAGGTACAAGTGGCCAGGGGATAAAGCATCAGCTTTTCATTCTTGAGAAGCTATTCTTGATGGAATGAGTATAAGAGTTTCAAATGAAGTGTGGTTGAGATCACAAAAATGATCTGTCAAAGAGCCTGAAAATCCATCATCTAAAAAGTAAGGCCATGATCCTGCAAGCATTTGTGCACTCGAATTTCAATATACCCTCCAACCCCAATAGAGTTGCATACATGAATTTGTAGGAATGAGGTTTAAATTCCTTTTTACCCTGAAATAAACAAAGCCCTTTCTAATCAAGGCAGGAGGTCATGCAAGATGACAAATATTACTTCCAGACAAGCAGACTGACCCATCGTAATTGTCTGAGCTTTCCATTATGCTCTGCACTACGTTATAGAGCAGCTATGAAACAGTAGGTAGCTCTCAAATTTTTTTCCATTATATTCTGTGTGCTCTGATGATTTCCGCCTTAACATAACTAATTGCTATATAAAGCAATTCTAGGAGAAATTCAGCAGGATACTTGGAGACCGTTCTCTTTCCTGTTTCATTTATTATGTTTGTTCATATCCAAAGGTTCTGAGCACTGGCTATCACCTGGCTCCACTGAACCATTAAATTAATTGCTAGATATGCATTAGCTGTACAATTGCAGATACCACTTGCTCGGTCACAGTTCACTCAGTCTACCAGTGATCTCATGTATCTCAGTTCTCCATTACTTCCCTTTTGAGCTCTAGATTCCCAGTTCTTCCTAGAATCTAGATATATTTTTCTTTTGGTTTTCCCTCATTGGGCAACACTCTTAACAGCCCTGGATCTCGTGTTCCGCCTGCTCTTCACTTGCATTGGCCGAAGGAGGAGGACATGAGGAAAGGAACCAAGGAGGGCACTTCTACCCCTTGCAATTGCTATTGGTAGCAGCTAGGTATGAGGAGGGAAAAGAAGAGGAAGAGGGAAATAGAAGGAAAGGAAATGGAAGAAAAGAGGTGAAGAAACTGGCAGCAGGTGAAAGAAACACTCAGCACAGGTGCTACAGACATGAAGATGAGAAACTCTGACTCCAGGCACAGAGCTCTTTACATGACTTTGGGGGGGGAAAGGTGTTATCAGAAGGTAATGTGGGAAGCTATTCTGCCCTTTGGAAACAGATCGAGCATCCAAGAATCCTAGGTTAGCTAAAAGCTTGCCTTGGTGGGCAATAGCTTGCTATTTCAGAAGCAGAGCTAAAGATGAATTGTCCTTGGTCTCATTCTGTACGCTAGCCAGGAAGTTTCCCATTTGGCCCAAATCTCTTGATGAAGTCAGCTAACTTTCTGAAATGCAACAGAAATAGCAGAGGAGATAAGGTACCGATATCTTCAGATACCTGTCTAACATAGAGGTGACACACTATCTTTTGGGTTTGATTCAATCTTACATAGTGGCAATCACATAAAATTCTTGTGTTTGGTCTAAAAGCAGAGGGTTTCTAAAATGTATGTTTAAAACTGATTACTTTCAAGACAATCTAAGATTTTGGGGTATCTGGGTCGTAATTTTTTGATGCATAGGATTCTTGCACCCTAGGCCAAGTGGCATGTGGCTTTTATTTCAAAATATTTTCCAAAGAATTCAATTAACTTCAACAGCTGAGAAATTCCATATTCTGACCTGTTAGAATCTAAGTTTTCAGGATGTTTCAGAATGTTCTTTGTTACGGCTTTGTCTTAGTGCTGTCACTGATTTACATTAAGGAACTGAGAGGCAAGCATGTGGTTTCTTAGAGCTGTGGTTTCTTAGAGCTTAGGTAATTAAGTTTGCAAGGTCAATATGACATGCATGACAGATTCTAAAGAGCTACTGGTAAATCAGATGGAAAGTTCTGCATATACACCTTTCAAGTCATTGTTTATACTTCCTGACTAAAAATCAGATGCCAAGAACACTGTTAATCTTCAGGTTTAATAGACCTTCTGTATCTGGAAAAAATAAAGATTCCTCGGCAAAGAAAATTGAGACTATTTCTATACTCTAATGCTGCTCATGAGAAATGTAGTTCTACTGAGTGATGTACAGGCTCTTGTTTCAAAGGAGAGAAAGTTCTGGTTTGAGCTTGAAAGGTGCAGGACGTCCTATCACCGTTAATCACTTGCCCCATTGATCCTAGCACAGGTATGTCCCTGCCTGCCTTGAACTCTCTGAAGTTGTGATCAAACAAAAAGCAGGTTAGCTGCATCAGACTTTTTTCTCCTGTGTTACTTTTCTCAAAACAGATCCTTCTCATTTTAGAAGTACAAGACCAGAAATGACCCATACCCTTGCTAGCACCACTTCCTATAAATAACGTTGTTCATACATTGAACTGCAGTTCATGAAGAAATAATTAGGTTCCATATCTATTTAAGGCTTATTGTTTTGTACAACCCATTATATATGTTAATGAATCGTCAGTAAAACCATCAGAGATAAAAGACCCCAAGAATCCAATGGCAAAAAGGTTTTAAAAACATTAGAGCTGTATCTGTTCCATGTTTGCATATTGTCAGATCCCCACAGGGCACAACACATTATACCAGGGCAGCTGGGCACTTGGTGGTGATGGAGGAAGAAAGGGATTCTTCAGGATGCATTTGTTCCTATACTGAAGGTGTTGTATAAAAATTTAAATAGTTTGCTATCGAATGAGTAAGTCTGTTATCTGGAAGCTAAATGTGCACTACACTAGAATAAATTGTTTGTGTGTCACAGAGTTACACTTGTAGCTCCTTAGCTCTTGCAAATCACTGTGCAACCACAGGCTTCAAAAATTACCATCTACAACAGTAGAGAATCTGCTTCATTGCAATTTTTATTTAAAGAAACAGAAAGCGAGTGAAGGGTTTGCTCTGTTGCTTTAGTGACAGAACTGTTGTAAAGTTTAAAGTAACAGCCAGGTAAACTCAGTTTGTCAGGTGTACTGGACAAAGAGATTTAGGTAAAAGCATTCCTCAATCACTGCTACCTGTCTTTGCATTTTGAAGTCTGACCAAAAAAAAGGCATATCAGAATATGAGAGGACCCTGATTTTTCTTTTTGCTGTAGTAAAAACAATGCTCTTTCATATATTCCCAATAATAAGGAATAGTAAAAGATTTTTTCTTTTTTTTAATTCAGAATTTAGATATTTTAAAACTGCTCTGGGCTAAGGTTAGATATAAGAGATGTGCTCTCTCAAGAACAAACTCATTTACCATGTCTCTTTGTAAAATGATATGAAGGCAAAAGTAAAACCACAGAAACAAGCAGAGTAAAAAAGGTAGCTCTTCATAATGTGACAGTGTTGAAATATGAAAGCAAACTAACTGCTTTCCATGTTTCTTTTTCTTGTGGTCATGTAACAGAATATATGTCTTTGTTTGTAAAACATGCAAGCTCCTATTAAGCTGTCAGTCACTTCTATGTATTGTATCATGTTCACAAATAATATCATACAGTACTCTCACTCTGTAACGTGCAGGCATAAAAAGAGAACTGTAGCCTGGAGGAGGAGGAAGGATTTTTCAGCTAAACTGGCCATCCATTTAGAATTCATAATCCTAAATTTTCGAGTGACGAATGAACACCCCAACAATTCTGCTACTCCTCCTAATCTCTGTCAGGTCTAGAATCTGTTGACGAAGGCCAAACAGCCACTTCTTTCTGCCTGACCCTCTCCCCTTGCTATTGCTGGCTCTCATTCAAGTCAGGATCACATTTATCTGGGTAATATACACCTAATAAATCTTCTCCAACCCAGTTTGTTCTTGCTGGCAAGACAGCTAGCTTCCCCCTCCACTTCTCTCGTCTTTCCTCAGACATCATTATGGGTGTTGACACTCCAGCAAGTTACTTAAGGTGCTCTTAAGGAACTGTCTGCATGTACGCATCTCCCAGTAAAATGCAAGGTAATTGCTGCTGTAAGCTGTTTTTCAGTTACAATAAGCAAGAGCATGGGCACGGACAATGAAAGAAGCAGTCAAACCAGCAATCTGCAAGAGGATTTTTATTAGGCCCAGTGTCAGCATAATAGTCTCATACGGCACTTTCCACAGTACATCTCAAGGGCTTTGCAAAAAGAGGCACGTATTATTCTCCCTATTTTATCTAGGGAAAAATGAAGTATGAGAAAGGGAACGGATAGACCAAGGCTGTGCAATAAATTAAATCAGGACAAGACTGCAGATAGGTATTTTGAGTCTCAGTCTAGTGTGCTGTCAAGAACAGGACCAAGAAGGATTATGAATCTGTCCTGACTTACACCAGGCCTGACGTTGTTCACTGGGCTTATTAACATGTGCTTTCCTTCTTCCCTGTCTCTGTAGCTTCACGTTGCATTCACAATAGCTACTCTCCACGCTATAGTATCAAGCTAGTATCTCCCCTGATGAATGCTGAGGTGAAATTAGCCATCACAGTGTATGTGTTCCAGTTGCCATAGTTATCGTGCTTTATTGAGTCATGGGTTTAAAATGATTTCCTGAGTCTTGGAGATTCCCCAAGGCTAAAACAGCAGCAGTCTTTCACATAATGGGTCAACTGGCCCAGGTGGATGCATGTGCCTATTTCCTCCAGAGGAAATAAGTTTAATGAATATAGAGTTCATTTAACTAAAAAGCCTGGGATCACACAAGATGGAAGATGGAACCAAGAAAAAACTTTGTTCTTGAAAGGAAATTTTTCATTGTTCGTAATTTTTTTGTGTACTATAATAAAAAAAAAAAAAAAA
>VXBL01003188.1:1288400-1327997 GCA_013400195.1 Aramus guarauna
CCCGGGAGTTTCTTGCGAGACGGGAAACGTGGAGTTTCTTTTGAAGTCCTTCGTAATTAGCCCGATGGCCTCCAGGAGCCGGGTGGCTCCCCCCGTGCGGCGGTGGCCAGCCCTGATGTCACCCCCGGAGGCTTTGATCCCCGCGGAGGAGCAGCACCTCCTGCCAGCCGGCATCGCCCCCCTCCGCCCCCCTCTCCAGGCAAACAGAAAACCGATGCTGTTTTCCAGTCGGGCAGTTTTACCTTCCCTATCACCCTCCCCTTTTTTGCAAACAGCCACCAAGGACTTACTTGCACCGTAACTGTGAAGTTGTTGAGCGACGTGTTGCCATTAGCCTAATGAGCCCTATTGCTAGTCAAGGGCACTTAGTATTGGTACAACAGTCTCGGGTTTTAACCTTTTTTTTAGTTCCTCTGTTCTCTTTGGGATAATTAGAGTATTGAAGAAATAACTACATTTGAACAATATATTTAATTAGGTCAGAAGGTTCTGCCTGATGTGTCATACATGTAAATTAAAAGACTGGGGAATGTAATTTTATCCTAGCCATCAATTATACATGCTTTTATTTTTTTGCAGGAGTGTGATCTGTTTGAATTGCCCTGCCTTGATCAAGAAATTCCCAGCAGCAAATCTCTGAGTCAGGTTATGTTTTAAGGCTGCTTGTAGTGAACTTCAGGAAAATAATAGCCAGATTTCATATGAGCCTCTGAGTATGAATCTATCAGCAGTGCCAGACTGATTCAGCATCCCTCTGGCACCCAGGCTATTGCTGGCTGACAGCACACCGAGGTGGTATTAGGTGCCTCTGTTGATTCCACAGCTGTAGCCTGCTGTCTTGTCTTCCAGGTATCCTTAGTGATGTGCTGTAGCATCCTGATCTGCCTCTTCAGTAGAAGCGACAAGAAAGAGAAAGGCTGAGGTGGCCAGGGAGTAGGATCAATGTCTCTGGGTTTGGGTTGCTACTTCAGTTTGCCTGTAGGATCCTGATTAGGGCTGAGATTCTTTGATTATGGAATATAGTATATGCGAAAGATTCCTTTCATCTGCTTTCATCTACAAGTTCACAGAAATCAAAGCATTTGGAGCTACCTTTTGTAACCTCTAGGACTTCCTGATCTCTTTATCTTCTTTTAAAATAACTTGGTTTGTTAATTGACTTTTTTTTTTAATCAAAAGGAAGTTCAGATACATTGTTTTAAACACCATGGATCTATTGTAAAATTTCGTTTCGAAGTGGTAGTTAAAGGCAAGAATATATCTTGTCATGTCTTTATTTGGGTTGTAAATCTCAGTTGTATAGATTCAGTCTAGGATTTTTCATTCTTGAGTCAGGGTCTTCCCAGCTGGTCCTGTAGCTGCCTTTGCTCAGGCCAGAGAGAAAGATTGCTGCCTGTCATGGAAACACCCAAGTCCCCTGTGTGTTTTGCTTCTGGTGGGGGCAGGAAAAAGGTACGACAGTTGTTGTCCTTATGCACTAATCTCGAATGTTTATGTTAGGATTCCTAGAAGAAGGGGATGAGATGTGGCTCGGTTTTACTTTTCTGGTTCTTCTAATTCGTTACATTCTAGGCAATGGTTTGTTTGAGGCATGTCAATTTATGAGTTCTGCAAATATTTAGAGATGTAGTTTGCTTGATAAAGTTTTTTTCTGGTCAGAATACCACAGTATGTTATGTTTGGGCTTCTTGAGAGATTCAAACTCCTCTTCCAGTTCCCCTCTGATTCGAGTTGTGCTATTGGCTTCAGCATAAACACAACTGCACCCTTGGCTGGTTAAAAGGAGATGGAGGAAGAGAACTCATGTGCTTAACAGGATGGTCCTGTACTGTAAACAAGAGCTTTTCATGCTTAACTATCCTTCCTAGCAACAGGAAGAAGGAAATGAGGCTATGCAAAAGGACCCTGACACATTTCAGACAATGCCAGACCCACCCTAGCATTCATACAGTATAGCCAGAAGACTCGGGGAAATAAAAATAACTTCAGATGTTTCCCCTTCCTTCCTGTGCATATTACAGAAATACAACGATGAAATTATCTGCAGTCCACAGAAAACTTGCTGGTTTGATCTCCACTAAGTAAAGAGATGATGCCTCTATATAATTTATATATTTTCATTAGATATCACATTGTTCTGCTTACTTGATCCTCAGTGTTTCAGGGCGAATGAATCACAAACCACTATATTTTCTCTAGTGATGTAGATATCCAGTAATTTTGGTGATTTCAGCAATTCCAGGTGTATTTCTTGCTTATACCTATGCTATCAGTAATTCTGACTGGTGCAGGGCATCAAGACTGTCTCGTGGTTTTTTTTTGATTTCCAAAGGAGTTTTTTTCCAAGTTTTTTTTCTTTTTTTTTCCTTTTTATTTTCTCTTCTATTTTCCTGTCTTTTCGCATTTTAAGGAAAAACAAAGTCTGTCTTCCAGCAGGGGTGAGCAAGTCTCATGACCGGGACACAGCACTGGGCTGTGATTGGAGCTTTGTGGTTCTTTTCACTGGACACTTATTCCTGGCCATACTTGCTAACTCTTAGTACTACCCTGTCCTGCGCAGCATACCTTTGAAATCAGTAGGTCAGTTAGTTAAAATACACTAGTGAAATAACTGGTAAAAGTAAACTAAAGTCAAGAAGGACTTATCTGGCTAGTTTTAATTGACTGAGTTTCATTATCTGAAAGTTACAGGTGATACTACATACCTTTCTGAAGTACTTTGATGTCTTTAGAAGAGCATGATAAGCATTGTTATTTGTTTGGATTAATATTCTTTCCATTATTGTCTAGTATTTGTTTCCCTTGGGAAGGACTGTGCTGGATAAGAATGATCAGGAAAAACTATTATCCATCTCTCTTCTAATGAAGACACTGTATGATGGCCTACTTATTGATGGTGGAGACATTTTTTTAAAGTCCAAAATGGAGCAGAATTCCTTTGACTTGGTTTTAAATATATTTATTTTATATTTGTCTAAATCTCTCTGTTCAAACGCTCATCTCAGTCTGTACAAAAAACACTTCCTGAGGAGATGCATGAAAGACGTGTGCTGAAGCCAGCAGTAGACACAGTTTGACCTTCCCAGACCTATTCTTGTCTTTTACTGAAGATTCAGGATTAAGAAAAATATACCCCCCTGCATTCTTTCGTTTTGGGGATGTTCTTTCTGTGACCCTGTGGACCCACAGAACTCAATGCTCCGCTGGCCACCCTTCCCTCTGCTCTCCGTATGTGTGTCTGAGAACAGATTTCCTGTGTAAGATACAAAAACTTTCCAGTGTAAAACTGCACGATCTGTTTTAACTTCTCTTCTTCTTTTCATAAATAGTCTCTCTGCTTTCTTCCGCAATGCTGCTTTGGCTTTGCAGTGGTACCATGGCTCTGCTGTATCTAGACCGTTCTCTCAAGGTGTGACCATTAGATCAAGTCCTGAGAAAAGCGTGCAATTTCACAGACAGAATACTGTAACTGTCTGTAATATCTGGAAATAGAAAGTTCACAGTAATATTTGCTTGGGGAAAATCCAGGTTTGCATCTTTGATTCTGATTTAGGGAAAGGGGCATTCAGCTGGGACACTACCAGCTTTATGCTTGCCCGTTTCACTGCCACTCGTATTTTGTAGCTAGTGTTGTATCACCCACACAGGGTGCAGTTTGGGGACTGGGTCATCAATGAGGTAAGCACTAAATGATTACGATGCAAAGGTTGTCTTTCTTCTGTGCAATTTCTCCTATGTGGTGAATGGTTTTGAGGTTGAGGCTTAACAAGCAGAAGATGTAACTGCCTGTATAAAATCTACTTTCTTCTGTATGAACCATTGAGACAGCTCTTATACCATTATTATTTCCTAGATCTGAACAGGTAGCCCAGACTTTTGGCGGTTTTAGAGGAAGCATGTGTCACGCTGGACCTACTCACTTTTGCCTCCCTCCGGAGCTCAATGAGCCTTTGATTTGAGCTTTGCATACAGCGTGCAAGTTTACTAGCTTACAGACAGGGTGCAATGGGAGAATATTAATGCTGGGGTTGGGAGTAGCAATGGTTAATGTTTGCCCTTCAGTATGTTCTCAAAGGTCATTCCAACCAAGTCGTTTGTGAGGGAAGAGAAGGTTAAAGTCATCTTCTGTTTCCCAGTCTTTGGAGGAGGATTCGTTTCTCACTCTGGAATCTGTCAACATGACCTCCTTCAGAGGATTTGACTAACTGCTTTCTCTGCCCCAAATAATCCTCCTCCAAGACCACCCTGTGTTAATCAGGCCAGATAAATAACCCACGTGCCCAATTATTTCTTAAGGGTTTTTTTAAGTCACTTGACATGTTCCTCTTCATCTGCGACTCTTCTTAAAAACAAATGGGAGAAGACCATCTTTAATCTATAAAAAGAATCACTCTTTGGCAGAAAAACTGCCACATGAAGCTTTACTTTTCTGTTTAAACAAAGTTAGTTTTTAACTTTAGAGTGTGTTGGTTTTTAAATTTCTTTCTTAATCCTCTTGTATATACTCAAAGCACAAAAAAAATTTAGGAATAAACTATGATCTTAATTTTAAACCAGGAATTGAGGATTATTTTGTGTCCTAGAACATGCTTTCCCAGAGTCTTCAACAAATTGGGAAGTAAAGCAGCTAATTCTGGGCAGTTAGAAGCATATTTAACAGTGTGAAAACAGGCAGTAATTGCAATCTGTTACAGAGCGTATAGGGAAAGTGCTTGGTAGAAACACGGGGAATATCCTTTATTCCAATGCCCCTGTATTAAATCCTGAAATGGTGCTGATTTGATGCTTTTCAGAATGTAACAGTTGCTCCAGGCCCTCTTGACAGAGGAGAGGACCTCTTGCAGCCAGGGCATGCTCTGGGGTGGTGGTTGTGTCCTCTCTGCCCTCCTGCCATGGGCACTGTCCTTCCTTGCGCTCTGATGAAAACCTGGGCAGCTCCCGGTGCTTGGGATGGGGCTTACAGCACAACTGGACTTGGAGAAGGCAGAAGTCTCATTTAAAATATTTTTTTGAGGTAAAAATAATGAGGAGAACTGGGGAAGTGAACCTCTTTATTCCTAAAAAAGAGTATTGTTGGGTTTTGGAGACCCATGGGATCATGTTGGGAAGGGCTTAATTCGTCTGAAATTCATGGAGGCTCCCATTGATTTTGGCAAGTGTTGGCTCAATCCCTAAACTTTTTAAATGTTTTCAACAAATGCTGTTTCTCTTGTGAAGTTTTGAGCAGAAAAACTTTTGAAGTGATTTCGATATGCTGAAGACTATGAAAAGGAGATTCAAGTTAATTAGATTTCGGTTCACAAAAGCGGTATTGTGTTTCCTGTGCTAGCCAAGAGGATTGGTGAGCAATTAAAACTACTATATTGTGTAACCTGGTACAGTTAGCAGGGAGGGGAATTACATACAGCCAACGTACACCTATGTGAATATTTTGGAAACCAGTCACTATTTTTTTTTTTTTAATTTATTTACCTTTCATCATTAAGGGAATAAACAAACTTAAAACCCCATCAGTGGAAGTAAGGCATTTCTGCTTTCCAAAAGCTCTGCTGACAAAAAAACAGCATTCAAGCTTCCTGATTTTTTTTCAGAGAAAATATCCATATATGATCTTTAACATCTGTTTCCTTACTTCTTCTTCATCTGTTCCCACACAAATTCCAAACATACTCTGTTTCTTCTCCCAGTGTCCTGTGGCTTATGCATAACATCAGCAGCATAGTTACTGTCTTGCTGCAAGGCTCCATAACTTGAAAAAATCAGTCCCATGTTTAACCCAAAGCTAGCAGGAACATAAGGAGAATGTTTCTTCAGTTGTCATCATACAGTTGAGAAATATTTGAGTAACATCCCCCCACACACACCTCTTTCTAAGGTTTTTATGACTAGAAAGCAGTATATATATTTGGTGTCATATATGGTTTCTTTAAAGAAATTAGGTGGGGGTTTTTCCTCCAGAATGGTTTTGATAAGAAATAATTTCTTAAAATGGCACGTGCATCCATATCAGCTGGAATTGACTGTTGAGGCAGGCAGCACTACGTGGAGATCACAGCATGTGTCATTTGACTGTGGAAGGTGAATTGAAGCACAGTGAAATGCAGGAGCACATCAAAAAAGGCAGCTGCTGTTGCAAAATGTAAGTTGCATTTTAAAGGTGAAAGGAGAAAGGGATCCTCTCAGGAAGGTCACTTCACTTCAAGACCTACAAGTCCATCATCAGTTCAAAAGCCATACTTACTATTCTCTTGGACTCACTGGTTCTTCCAGAAGTGAGTCCTTCATGCGCTGAATGTGTCAGACTAATAGTTTAGGTCAGTTGTATAAGATTAGATTGTTCTTTTAGAGTAAGAAAAGGTTCCAAACGTGTTAGAAATCTGGCAAGAGCTTTTGACGGGATTTTCAGAATTCTCTAGCTTTTAGTAGTTGAACGTTTATTGACAAACTTACCAAGTTTCAGTCTTAGAGGGCATTATCCTCATAAAATGCTGTTCTTCACTGATTGAATTTTTGCTTTCTTTAGGCATTGCTACATGCTGCTTTCTTTAAAGCACGTACAGTTAATGATACTGCCTCAGGAATATTTAAATATATAGGTTTGAGAAAAAACAGACTTATGAGAAGGAATTTAATTATTTTCAAACTACAGTTGCATATCTTCAAAGTGAAAACCATCTGAGGCCATGGACACATAGCAGGCTAACACTTAGGAAGTCATACTGTCCCAACTTTAAAGGGCTGCAGGCGTATGACATTGCACAGAACTGATTTATCATTTTCAGTGCCTGGCCTGCTCATTTCTAGACAGCTGCCATAGTGCAGGGTTTTTTTCCCCGGTTTGTCTTAGATTTCACATCCGTGCTCATGTATCTATAGACTGAGTGGTTGGATAGTGTGATCAAGCCTAGTGTTGGGACTCAAATTCACGTGTCAGGGTTGTAATTCAAGCACTTGGAAAAATGACTGCTTTTACTTAGGCAGTGGAATTCTATCCAGAGAAGAATATTTCTCATATATACCACAGCTGGCCTTAAAAATAATCCTGAATGATCTCAAGCTTCTTAATAGCTCAGGACAGTTTTGGAATTGAACACAAATTTTGCAAAGCACCAGAAATTTCAGAGGGACACGATATGTAGGGACAGGTAATTTCTGACACAGACAGAAAAAGAGGATGAGCTTCCGAGCGTGCGAGCCCTTCTGCAGCCGTTAAACTGGAGCATCAGTCCCGCATGGGACAGAATCCTCTTTGTGCTCCATCTGTGCCTGAGAAAATGTGCAGGTAGTTTATGGAGCTTTATGCATTACAGTAAGGAGCAACCAGGTTCAATTCTAGCATTCATGGTGAGAAATCATGTTCTCTGCATTGTGTGGGAGAGACTCTCCTGCAAGCTAATTCAGGAAGATGATTTTGTATTCAATTTTTGCAACTTTTGTTTTTCTTTTCTGAAAAAGCCAAGTAGTGAATTTCAACTAGGGTGACCTGGTCAAAACTCAAGACCAAAAAAGAACCTCAAACAAACCAGTTGTTAGGTATGGCGTTGGCACGAACCTTCAGCAATGAAGCCCATTTTTGCTGAAATTTGATTTTAAGAGCGTTGATTTGACTAGTCTTCACTACGGATTTTTACAATCTGCTCTCTTAACAGAGCCAAAAGGTGAGATGAGTAGAAGGTGATGTGTGGAGGTGCTAATATGGCTATAAAGGTGTCTGGGTTGAGGCAAGAGGAAACCATCTGCTTCAAAGAACTGTTCATATGACGTTTAGCACTTAGGTGAAAATGGAGTCAATGCATGACTGTACAAAGATACATCTGCTTTGCACCTTGTCCTGAAGACCCTGAAAGAACTGGTGCTTAAGTTGCATGTTATTTCATGGAAGCAGAAAGAAAAGGAGAATGAAAGCAAGTGATCTTGCTGCTCCTGGCTAGACTGCTATGATTATATTTTTCTAAAAGGATATTATTGCAGCTTCACACTGTGTGGTTTTTATTTTCTATAGGGAGAAAGGTGTCCAACAAAAGACTATAGAGATCTTACAGTTCTCCGTTCTGCAATTGCAGTATCAAACAAGGTGTGAATTGAGATATTTTTGCTATGAAGTTTTAAAGTTGCAGACTTGCAGGGCCAGGAACCAAGATTAACCAAAGTTAAACAAAAAGGAAGTTAGAAGTTTCCATTTTCACTCACCAGTTTGGGGAAGAATTGGGTCCTCCTAACCCCCCCAGGAAGTAGGTAAATAAGGACTAATGGTTCCCAACCATACACAAAAGGAACTCCTACCCTTGATTGGAGCATGGAGGCCTGCTTTGTGAAACGGACTAACAAATAAAGCTGTTTCCAATAAAAATTTCCTGTTTCCTCTTTAACACATTTGCCCGCTGTTTGCTTACACGACACTGAGAATAAAGACTTCATTGTAGTCCTTTTTGGAGTTTTTTTGTTTTATTTTTTTATTTTGTTTTGTTTTACTTTCTAAGAGATTTTCTTGTGTATCAGGACGTTTAGAAATAATAGCGTGATTTCTTTCTTGCCAGCGGTTCTTTCGTACAAGAACCTCCTGCTGCTGGGGGAGGGCACAGGACGCACATCTGAAAAGCTGCACATACATTTCTTGCCTGGAATGTATACTGAATTGCAGTTTATTGTAAAGGTTTTAACTGGCAAGGATGTTTGATTCAGAAAGGAAGCGGCACCACAGGAATGGAGTGGGGAGGAGGGAGTGAGACCAGTCCCTTGCCTGCAGCAACTTGTATCAGCTCAGCTGCCAGGTCTTCATCAGAAAGATGGTCACAGTGGGAAATTGCTTTGCATATCAAGGTAGATTAATTGGGGCTGAAGCAGGACTTCCCTAGAATGGGTTGGAAAGGAGTGTAGAGTTCCTGTGCCTCCTTCCTCTCCTCCTTGGCCCCAACCAAGCAGACGCCGTGCTCAGCCATGAGTTTATAGCTCAGGTAATGATCTGTAACCTGCGTCCCCTGGGAGACTGAACGAAGGCTTCTGGGTGCCCTGTCCCTTGTAAAACTTTTTAGAAGTAGTAGAAAAATCTGATTTTGGAAGCTCTGTTCTTCTCTATTTTGTCCCTCATTATCCCGGTTGCCATTGATCCAGATGACAAGGACTCATGCATGCTCCCATGTCCACCTGGATATGAAACCGTGGCAGCTGGCAAACCAAGAGTTGCAGGGCTGATGCTGCTGAGCTGGAAGAAAAGCTGGTATTTGGAAAGTGTGGGAATGAGCTTTCTCCTCTAGCATAGTTTAAATGATTTGGCCAGAACCTGAGGTTTAACTACTGTATTTTATTCTCAAAGGCAGATTCCAGTGAAGTTGTGGTAATGAACTTTTTACCTATACAAGCTCTCAGCTGTTAAAGTTTGTCTCTCTTATGTGAGGAAGCTTGTTCTGGCTGCTCAGCTTTCTGTGCAGCCTATTCAGTACACCCTGGGCTGGATTCTCCCTCTGTCTATATTTTGATGTGTATTTCACATACATACGTACATACATACACACACAGTTTTGTTTGTAGCCTGGCTCCTCAGTAACCAGCAGGGTCGAGATGGGGAAGCTGGGCTGGAAAAGACCTTTCCGTTCATCTGGTCACATCGGTACAGTCTAGGAGCAATCCTGGGTTTGGCCAACTGGAGTTGAGCAAAAGGAGCTGCTTTTTGAGGTCGTGCCTCCACTCTTGCCCATACCCCTGCCATGTCCCTCTCTGACACACCCTTTGTGTGGATGGAGGTGACACAGAGAGCGCCCTGGCTTTCCTAAAATGTTTGAGATGGAAACAGGGCAACTAATTGCTTTTAAACCCTTGGTGCTGTCCTGTACCCAGCCCTAGGCATTTGCCTAGCCTAACTGATGAACAGGTACACAGATGTGTTATTATTCTCTGCAATTCTTCTGGCCAACCAGGAACAACTCAAGTGTTTCATTGCCTAGGTAGACTTCTTGGGGGATTCTCAAAGGTATTTTGAAAGCAAATATGCTCTGAAAATCCCAAAGGCACCTGACACCTGGGTGCCCATAAAATAGGACTTCCACGTAGCTTACATATATGTTTGCAGAAAAGATACACAAAGCTTCTATAGAGAACCTTAAAAAAAAGTTTGATAAATGCATATTCATAATTTTCTAGCTCTAGAAATATTTTACAGGTCTTACACCTGGGGTACTCAGTAAAGGACCTGTGAACAAATATTTAAACACATTTAAGAGCCACTGTAGTAGTAAGGAATCTGACACTTTTTTCAATTGCACTACAAGCATCTACCTGCATTTTTAAGTGAATACTGGTTATCGTGGATCTTTTTTTTTTTTTCAGTTTTAAATCAAGTAAATTCTTATTCAATCCAGACACTTCTGTAAGATGTGACCTTTAAGTGCATTTTAAGGACTCTTGGACTCTTAAAAATTAATTGCAGATATGCTTTCACTTTAGTATTTTCATATCTTCTGAGATAGTGAATTCTGTTGTTTATTCTTGCTTTAGCAATACAAGTTTTAAATATATTTTAGATTCTTCTTGTTTTCCTTTTTTATTAGCTTTCCCATGTATTTCCTTAGGATACTGAAATAAAAATGCTACTTTAAGCAAAACTTTACAATCGCTTGCAATTGCAATTGAAGAATGCTTTTTCTTAATGAGTAGCTAAGTCAATATATCTGTACGTGCTTGTTCTCATGTGATCCCATAACCCAAAGGTGAAGCAAACACAAGTTACACAAATGCCTGCTTGTCCTGACTTCAGCGAGAGTGGATTTTTAGCTGTTTATTTATCTGGAATGTTGTGCTTTGGCTCACCTTAACCCCTTGTTTTGGGTATGTATCTTAGCAAAATAGTCTGGCAAAGCACAAATATTTTAACCCCGTTGTAGCAATTTGGAAAATTAGAGGGGGATTGCTGTCATTTTGGAGACGCTAAAAGGTGCCTGCCATTTCATCCATTTTTAACTGTGTACCTGTATCTCACTGGGAATACTTCATAACATGCCAAAATCTTGAGATATTTTACTTGTTATGTTTGGCTTTTCACTGCCCTATATGCAGTAACTTGTATTCTGAGCAATTCTGAGCAAAACCTTTTGTGCGTGGGTTCTGCAGCAGGTAGTTACAGTATCTTCTCCAAGTAGGTGGCAAAATTGTCTACTGAGTTATACATAATGAAGCTTTTCTTTTCTGGTCCATCGAGAACAGTGAATATAATCAAAGCCAGGTGAACTTTAAGAGTTTCTGATTGCTCATTGTCTCTTTGATCAGTTCTAAGCAGGGAGCTAAATTCCCAGTAGTACCTTCTTGAACTTTTAGAAGAAAAAAATTAACCCAATCCGTTTCCTGAACACTTGGAGAATACCCTAAATACCTGTTATATTTTCCTAGTTTGGGCTAATAAGATAAAATATCTTTATTTCTGCTCATATTAGGTAACGAATTTACGTATAATTTATTCAGAGACTACTATAACCCATGTTTAGAATGTTTCCTTTCTTTCAGTGTCATGTATATGTATTTGAATAATTTCATTTTGTGGCATGCTGGTTTGGGCAGTGTGAGGGAAAGTTAGCTGAATTTCCTGTAATATACCAAATAACTCATAAATGCCTTGAAGACCTCCAGTGAAACTAGGTTCTTTTTGGGGATTAAATACGCACTTGAGTGAGCTGCAGTACAGTGTGTTGGTTGTTCTTGGGCTTGGGTCTGTCAGTATTATCTACAAGATGTTAAAGTGCACAGTATTACGAGCTCCACTAGGAATTTCTGTCAAGACAAAATAGTTGTGCCAAGAGGATCGTAAGATTTGTTGAACAAATGCTGCTCATGTTGATTGTGGCGCTGGTGTCTCTAGTGTTAACAAACCTGTACGCAATAATCCATAACCTCTGCAGTTTTCATGTATGCCTCCTTCCCTAACTATTAATGTGATGAACTATTGATAAATCACAGGTGAGCGCCAGTGACTTCCCAGAATTTAAGATATGTTTGATCTTGAGAAGAAAAGCAAACTGGGATAAGCAAACCTGTGTCTCAGTTCAAAGTTGCTGAATACCTTCACGCTTATTTTGTAATGGGAATAGTAGAACTGGTGGAGAGGAAGTTTTTGCTTTGCAGATCACTAATCGGAGGGTGTTTTGTTTCTGTCCTCTTCCAGAAATCGAGGCCAAGGAAGCTTGTGACTGGCTGCGGGCTGCTGGGTTCCCGCAGTACGCACAGCTTTATGAAGGTAGGCACTTGAGCTTGCAAGGTGATCATCCCCTGGCAATTTTTGGACAATAAGATGTAATATTCATCAATAAATGAGGCTCAGAGGCACAGCTGAAGTGCCAGTGCATAAGATGGCTTTTAGAGACTGAGCTGCTCTCTGCTACCCACCACACACATAGATGTACGAAACCCAGTGAGACTCTGAAGCACTCTTGGAGTTTTAAATTTATTCCAGGTTTCTGTTTTACTGTGAATCTTTTAAATGTCTTCATAGCACAAATGTTATGTTAGCACCATGGTGCATTCCCTGTAGTTAAAACACAAATGAACTATATTTTCATGAGTGTAGTCATCCACTGCTATGAGCCTAGTCTTGGAGAAACACAGAAGCTGTGTCCAGCTCCACCAGCCAGCTCTCCTAATGGAGCAGAGATCGGAAATTCTGCGTATGCGTAGATGCAGCTGTACACCTCGTGATTCCCAAGTCCTGTGTGTTTTTTCAGGACAGTTTGGGTTGGTGTTAGACACAGGCTCGCTATGAAGGGAAGAAAGAACATACAAGCCATCGTTGCAGAGATGTGCAGCTGCTCCTTGAAGAGACTGCTGCCTCCTGCTCTCAGTTGTCCTTCTGTGGGATGGATTCACTTTGCCTGTCTGCTTTTACAAAGGTTTTGCTCAATTAAAACAGTTGTATTCATTGCCTCTCTAACCTACTAGGAACTTGCAGTTTTGGCATACAGTTCTTACACTCTGACGCAGAGTAACGTACAGAGGTTTGTTGTAAAGTGTGACATCCTTTATATATATATAATTGTTCAGAATTTCCCCCTCACATCAGATTACTTGCATTGTAGTGAAATTATTATGCACTTTTATCTGCCTCTTCTTTTTTACAAAACAAACTCCAGCTGCTGCTTGTAAGAATGAGCATAGAAAGTCCATTATTTACTGTGAATAACTGTTGGAAATTACAGCAAATGCTGAGCTGACCTTCTTGAAAAATGATCTCGTTGAGCTTTGATTTGCAGCTGCATTGGCAATATGAGATGATAATAGCACTTTCAAAAGCAGCACTTGGCAAAACTTTTCTTTGCCTGTTCAGAAATTAAATTTCCTTTTATTATTTCTCTTCCTTTTTTTTTTTCCCCCCGTGCTAATGGAGGTGCCAAGATTTTCTTGGGATGCAGAGCTGGGACTGTACTTCCAGTCTTTTTTAAAACTGGGGACAAGACTTTCAGTTGAATATGTGGGCTTTGGGGTTTCATGTTATGCTGAGCTGTAAATCCCCTAACAAATTACTTGCATGCAGAAAATATGTCCTACCTGTGGTTACTATTGCCCTACCTAGAGACTCTAAACTTACATAATGTTTCTAATGTGGGACCGTGTGCTGCCTAACATCAAAAGGACCGCAGAGGTGAGAGCAAGAGGTGATGGCAAGGCCAGCCATACATACTGAAAAGACAGCTGTCCTTATATGAGAACAATATACCATTGTCCTTTACAAGCACCCCCCTGTGGCAGCAGCAACAACAACAAAACCAGCAGCAGCATAAATTTAGCATAAAAAAAAAAAAAAGGATTCATGCAGACTATCAACTTCTTCCAAGTCACCTCTCTCACTTAAATTCTCCTATGTTTTCTGGTGGGCGTTCTAAGGTACTAATTTTCTCAGTGGAAAAACTTACATCAGCACTGGTGAAAAATACCAGTTAAATGTGCTTGCACTCTTCACTTGCACCTTGGACTTAAAATAGTGAAGGGGAAACCTATAAATCAATTGGGTTTAGTACCAGAGTTCTGAGAAGTCACCTGTAGGTAGTGGTCCCACGCATTACGCATTTAAGATGAAAATTAATCAGTGAGCCTTTGTCAGTTGCTTTGCTAAAACTGCAGTTTTCTGTAGAAAGACAGAATTTCTTGCGTTTTGCAGAATATGTCATAATTTGTTTATTCCTGAGGCAAAATCAGGACAAATAGTTCATTTGAGAGATTATCTATTGGTATAGAAAACCACAAATTAACACCAGTACTATTCTTTTCATCATTTCAGCTCATTCTTTCCTAGGCTCTGGAAATTAAAATATTTTATAGACAATCACTTGGACCAGGAAATTTGTATGCGACTGCAGCGGTATATTCACAGTTTGTCCTTGTATTGCTGTGTGCCCTGCACGCCCAGTGGCTTTGGTGGGAGTTTTGGCGGTGCGAGGAATGCCAGATCAGGACCTGTATGACAGTCTGGAATCTGTGGAGGACAGTAAATAATATACGTGTGGTTGCTGCTTCAGAGCTGTAGTAAATTTTCAGCTCTCTGCCAACATTGCTTCCTCCCCCTCGCTCTCCCAGTTGTTTACCTAAATAATCTCCTAAGGGAAGGAGGCAGCATGGCCTCCACGCAGCTTGGCTCGCTTTCATTTCAGTCCATATCTCATTAATGTTGTAACAGTGTCAAACTTTTAAATAGCTTGATTAACAGCCAGGGAGCTTTGTTTTTTTCATTCCTTTCCAGAGATTTAGGGTGTACTGACCTTTTTTCTTTAATGTGAGATATTAGTACTTTGATGGAGATTGTATATTTATTTTAAATAAAGCTAGCGGGATTCAGTTTATGCTTCTGATGTCAGATAGGGAGCTCGCATTTGCCTCTTTCTCTCCCGTTGTTTCATCTCTTCTTTGCTCATTTATCCTCTATTTTGCATATGAACTTTTGGTTATCAAAGCTGCACGTCAAAAACTGGTACACGAAAAGGAAGCATCTCTGGCATTTGAGGTGATAACGTGTGCTTCCCTGAGAAGTGCCAATCACCGGCATTTCGGTGGGCTCAGCTGGTTGTTCTGAAGTAACTCACCACTGGGAATAAGAGTCATTTTGAATCCATCTGTCTCTATTCCTACAGATCTCCTTTTTCCAATTGACATCGCTCTAGTCAAGCGAGAGCATGACTTTCTGGACAGAGATGCTATTGAGGCCTTATGCAGGTAGGTGAAAAAAACCCCACGCTGCATTTTGAAACACAACCTTTCCTGTGTAATGTGAAGTATAACCTGGGAAAAGCATAACCTCAACTGATTTATGTACTATTGAATAACCATTTGCTTGAGACCATTTTATTACCCACTATCAGTATGCAGTTTTCATTAGAATTATGTATTTAAAAAGAAAAGGTTGGGAAGAAAGTGGCAGGAGTCTTTGTGACAGGTATTTCATAGGCTTATTATTTTATTCTTCTTCTTAATTTGCTTTCATGACTAATTCCCAAATTAGGTAAGTATGTGACAGCAGAACTGTGCTGGCTACAGCCCATCTGCTTGTACAACTGTAGCATCAGTTCCCACACAGGCATTGGGTTTTTGGGAGCAGTACTAGCAAAGCGATGCTGCTGCACTCCATTACTCTCCTTTCTTAAGTTGGCGAGCAGCTATGTATACAAACAGAACAAAAAGCCATGTATACAAACCCTCATTCTGACCTCAGTCATCACTCTGTGCAGCGTGATGACCAAAGTGAATGTGGGTATGGCGGACAGGGATAGTGGGAGCAAATCGAGAGTTTATCACCACTGCAAAGATTGGCCTGCCCGCAGCCATGTGCTCCCATTACTTATCGTTGTTGTTTATGGGCTCCTTCCATAAACCAGTTCAACTCACCCGGCAAAAAGTCCTTTGCTGGGTTAGTAAATCAGCCAGTGGAAAGGCATTAATGAAGTTTGGAGTAGGTGCAAAGGATGGGGCAGGACCCCACAGCCAGCCGCAGGGGCAGGAGAAGGGATAGATAGAGAAAAAGAGGGAGCAAGACTTGCTGGTGTGAGGCAGCATGTTTTTACAGACCTACAGCCTTGGCGTTACCAATTTCATCATAAGAGCAATTGCAGTGACCCCATCTGACACTTACCCGTCCATCAGTTACCTCCTCTAGGGTGAGTCCACAATCTTAAATGGCAAAAAAAATGCCTTGACTTTTCCTATCTCCTATTACCTAGAAATAAGTGCAGTTTTCTGCCTCTGTCCTTCAGTATGGCAGCTTTCCAAATTGTCTGCAAAATGAATGCTTTTGGATACTGCAAGTATGATGTCTGCAACTCTAAATGTCAGTAATTCTAATGAATTACAAAACCCTTTTAAGAAAGGCTTTAAGTGTATAGTGTTCTCATGCCATTACTGCCATACTTGGAAGTGAAAGAGAGGGAGTGGAATTTAAAGTTCTTCAGAAATATTTACAGGATTTTCAAACTAAGAAAACAGATTTGTTGTCCAGTCATTAGGAGGGGAAAAATCTCATTAATGTTAAAGTCACACTCAAGTTGTGCCCTACTCAAGTGTAGGGCACCTATTCCATCAATATTGAAATGTGATGCACTGGTCTGCTTATTTGTGTGCTCTGGAACTTGTGAAGTCATTCAACAGAAAGTACAGCAATGTGAATAAATGGTGGTTCCCAGAAGCATGGCCTTCCCTTGCCAGGAAAACAAAATACAGTCAAGCCAGCATATTTTGGACCTAGTGCTTGTCTGCAAGAATACTTTTTAACCTGGGATTATTTATTTCTAGCGGGGGGGGAAAGGTAGCAGATTGTTTCTTAGTGCTGAAAGTAAGAATATGCCCTCCATATCTCTTCGAAATTCGCTGCTAGTGTGATCGATAAAAACAGTTAGCACTTTTTCTGAACATAGAGGACAGTAAAAAGATCTGTATCCTAAGAATGGAAGCTTATATTGTAAGCCTTCTAATAAAGGTGAGCAAACCAAAATGATAAGTGTATATAGGTATTTTGTGAAAATCTTTTACAAGGTAACTTTAAAACTGAAGCTAAAGTTTCTCCAGAAGCGTTCAGATCCCACCTCAAAATAAAACTGAAGTAATTTGGTTGTCTCAGATATCTGAATTTGGCCCTTTACCATTTGTGTTAGACAAAAGCAGTACATTATCACAAAATTTCCACCTTTAGATTTATTTTTTTTCTCACATCTCCTTGTTTAATTTTGTAAAGCTCATTAAAAAACATGGAGAAGGCCCATCGTTTGGAACGCTGCATTTCTGCCTGAAGCCTGGGTTTATTTTGACTCATGCTGTGGTCAGTGCGTAAACAGTAAAGGGGTTTACTTAGCAAAAGACTTAGAGCTGTTTCACAACCATAAGTCTATCGCTGTTTCTTGACTGAAGATCAGAATGGTTTTGGAGTTATTTGCATTTTCAGCACAGAGCTAAATGAACACTGTATGCGGTGGATGGTAACAAAATAGTAAGTCGTCTGTGCTGAGAATCTACTTTTCTGTATAGCAACCAGTGTTCTGCCAGCAGTTCTAATCACCTTGTTCTCATTACTGCACGTGAAGAAATTGTTTTAAGAAAGACTGTAGAAATCACAGTGACGGGGATTTTTTTTAAGTTTGAAGCATTTTAAATGATAGTTCACATCTGAACAGTACTGTAAATTATTGTTTAATAATCTTACTAATGTAAGCAGAAAAATTAATGTAACTTTAAAACCAGCTTATTAGTAAATGTTTTGCCAAATTCCTTTCTAAATGGAAAAGGTATCAATAGCCACCCCATTAAGGTTTTTCTGGAAAAATTTTAAGTGAAAAGTGGTTTGAGACTAGAATTACAGAGATAGCATATGGCACTTGGTAACCGTAGAAGATAGATGGTTAAGAAATGTCATTTAGTGATCTTGTCATGAAATGTCGGGTTAAAAATGTAAGAGCAATGACTCTAATTTGCTAGGGTGCTTCATGTAGTGACTGCGAAGCACTGCTGGCCTTGGTTTTATAAGACTTTATGTAGATTAATGACTCCGAATTTATCTCCAGAGGATAACTGGCTGCTTCATGTGCTGACGAAACTAAGTACTGAAACACGCTTATCCTAAAGGTTGTTGCTAAGTACAAAATACATTGCAAGCCATGATGGAAATCCTATTTAATCTCCTTACGCATAGCTAGAAAACTTGCCACACTATATACACAAGAGGTTTCTTAAATCTTTTACCATCAGGACTTCTCATCCAAGAAATTGATTGTAATGGATTTGCATGAGCAGCATGCGCTGCTCGTATCATTTGGTTTGTAAAGAGCTGGCCTCCCTTGCAGGTTAGAACGTGCAGATGAGCCCCGGGAGCCAGCGTAGAGGCTGTCCACTGCAGTGAGACAAGAAAGCCCTTGTATCATCAATTAGTTACAGGTATAATGGAGTTGGAATTTGCCCTATAAGAAGGAATTAAGAATTTAAATCCATTAAGAAAATACTTTGAAGCTAGATTATACAGGTACTCAGACTGAAAATTGTCACTTAAAAAGTGTAAATCTAATATTATGCATTGCTACCACTTTTCTTGGGTGTATGGGGTGAGAATTTTCTCCTGTTAATGAGAGCAGAATTAATTACCTGGGGTTATATCCAGCCTAGAACTGACTGGTATCTAGATTAACAAACACTTCACATTATAAGCCTGTATTTTAATTTATAAATCAGCTAAAGTTAGCTGTTCACACTGCAATTTTTGATAGTGAATGTCTTGTTCAGGCTGCCTTTCTTAAAAGAAGTTCAGGCTGAAGTAGTTTGGCCATTTCTGAGGAGAAGACTAGGAAAAACGCGTCCTTTGCTCCTTTCTGAGAGAAGCTCCAGCGCCTCGTGTTTTGGGTGCGGCAGGTTCAGGCTTCCGGTGTGATTGCCACTCAGGGCTGACGGAAGGTCTGGGACGGAGAGGCAGGTCCGGGTGCTTTGGTCGCCAGGTCCGGGTGCTTTGGTCGCCCTCATGAAGAAGCGTTTTGCAGAGCCAGGGTGAAGCAGCGTGGGAGCCTGGGTAGGAGGAGCACATGGAGGGCGAGGAGAAGTGACGTCTTGGAGATACGGTGCTCCACAGGAGTAAGATACCATCTGGATGTGAAAATGTATAGAGAGAGGGCTGACTCAAAGGCATTTATCTAAATGATGGGAAAGAATATTATCTTGTCATGCAGAGAGTCATCCAGAAGGTGGTTGGGGTAGGAGGCATTGTAGAATTTGAGACTGAGATAGCCAGACGGCGAAAGCGGCTGTAACTGCTGTCTGCAGCAATCCTGCCCCGTCCTCCATCTCCCATCTTGCCCTCGCGAAGGTGTCGCTGAGACAGGTTTGGGCAGAGTGAGACGGAGCGAAAGAATGAGGCAGACCTGCTGACTGTCACTAGGGAGATGATAAGTTGAATTTACACCTGGGGATGTAATTACCAAAGGAGAAGGTCCAGAGCCAGAAGAGAAAATTGCGGTTCATTAGCAAGCATCGATTTGATGAGAAGATTTGTAGAAAATGAATGTTTGCTTATGTGCTTAAAAAGTATTGCAAAGCATATGTGAAGATTAAGGACAGTTGTATGGGTAACTCTCATCCTGGCAAAGCCTAAACTTTGTAAGCTTAGCTTTGCAGACTCAATAATGCGTTTGGAAGGCAGTTTTGAATATTGTACTGTGTTTTCAGTGTCCTATAGCTCAAGGAACTGGGCACTGCTGAACGTGAGCAGAAGCTAAAGCAGGATGTGTGATGTATATAATGAAAGTTGCAGACCTGAGGCAATCACTGCAGAGAATTTAGGTTTTAAAAGGGAAACTGGTTGTGTGATGAAATCATGTCAAATGTGTAACAGAGCCTTTATTTGCTTCGCTGCTATTGTATTTAACCTCGCTCATTGGGGGTTACCTTATCTTGCCTTCATATTCATTTTTGTGAGGTGTGCACTGGGAGATATTTTTTTTTCTTAAACACCCTCTGTGGAAACAGAGGTCTTTGCTCTACCCTTTTTTCACCTATTTCAGGGTTTTAATTTGAGTACGAGAAAAGTCTGGGGATGTAATCTTTGTGAAATCAGAGATCGTCTTTATTAGCGGTCAGACAGGCTGGAGCTAGATAAAGCCTGATACAGAGATTCGGTGATAACTTCCCTTTGCATAAGTCAAAGGTTGTAACACTGTGAAATTTGTAAATTATTACACAATATAGAACTGTAACCAGTTTAATATTCCGTGGTCTTGAGGTCCAGGAGTTTGAGAGGAGAATGTTTTTATAGCAGAGAGAGGGAGGTGGCTTTCTGCTGCTGTGTGGCCTCTTAAAAACCAAAATACCAGTTTTGTTGTGTAACGTGTAGATGGGACATTCACCCTTCACCCACGCCATAAATACAATTCCTCTGAAATTCGCTGGACTTGTGCATGTACCCACCAGCTGCAGCTGGCAGGACTGAGCCTTCTGCCTTTTAAAGTCAGAGCAAAGATGAAAATGGAGAGATCTGGAAAACTTTCCTAACCTGCCACTGCCCTACTATTTGACCCATGGCAATTCTTCCTGTTTCTCTTCTTTTCGGCTCTGTTGTGGCTGGGTCTAATTATAGATCAAACTGGTGGGGTTTTGTTACTTCATGACTGCAGCAAAAGCACCAGTAGGAGCTTTTCCATTTTCCTTGATGGCCTCAGGATCAAGCCCTGTGTAAATACCATCTGCAACCAATCCTGTGCATAAAAGGCGAGGGGAAAGAGAGGAAACTAGTAATTCTTCCTGTGCACACATTTTCTAGATTCAAGTTACAAGTTTCATGAATCTGAAAAGACTCATCTGAAGCAACAGGACAAGTCAGCATTTCTTTGTTGTTGTTGTTGTTGTTTTTCAAAGCTGCTGATACAGGCTGTTCTTTACACTTTGCTCAAATTAATTACGTGAAAATTTTACAACTTCCTTCAGAATCGATTAGGCTTTTTGAAGCTCGGGTTTGCTCCTGTTGAATTTGGGCTGCGATCCGGCTAAAGGAAAGGTAGCTCTGCTCCTCTGCCTCCCCCTGCATACACTACCCTTCATGCAGCTCAGGGAACTGACTTGGGAGAAATTCAACCCAACACAGTCTTGAAAGATTAGTTTTCAGCTCGGTTAGTCTCCTCATCCAACCCACAGTACAGCATCATGAGTGGAAGTATCAACACAGGGACCAAACCATCGCTTCCGTAAAGCTGCTGCTTCAGCTTTTCTGCCTTCTGCATCATGCCCAGCCTGTTCCTGCCCTGTGCCTTGCCATAGCGCCGGCATTCCTCCAGCCACGCGTTACCAGCGCGGATTTTAGCTGAGCAGTTTCTGGGGAGGCGAGGGCTGGGAGAAGGGCAGGAGAGCACAGCAGCCTGCCCTTGGCTGTGCCTAAGCTGCCGTGGAGCTGTGTTTAACAGCGCCGAGTTTTGCTCTGCTTTGAGCTCTTTCTGCTCAGCCCTGCACACTGAGCTTCTGGGGCACAGAGGAGAAGAAAGACAATTTTTTTGTTGTTGTTTTAGGGATACCTACCAGATCATTAGCTCATCAGGGAAGAGAGGGATGCTTATATACATTCATACAGTACTTCAAGATAGGCATCCAGGTTGCTGTCTCTTTTCACAAGGAGGCTGGTTAACTGTTGTTGCTGCAGCAATTTATTTTTGTTTAAATTTTAGTCTTTCAGAACAACATTTTTATGTATGAAAGGAACTTTCAGTTTAGGAAGGAAAAATCAGGTCTGTGTTTTATTTCATTTTTAAACTGGTGAGTTGTCTTGTCCTAAGACTGTATTAAAAATAAACATTGTTCACAGACAAAACAGACACCTAGTAAGTGGAAAATAAGTTTTCCTCTGGGAGGTTTTAGCTTATAAAGTAAAATTTTAAAGCAGCATGCTTTTTCACACAGGCACATGTACTCAGTGTCAAATAAGAAGCCTTTTCCATTATTTTCAGTCTGTCGAGATTGATCGTTTCAGGGTTTGGATGTCTGCTGTTTAAATAAATGTAACTGTTACAATTCATTGGGTATAATGCATTTCTCAACTTAGTGTAAGTTTTCATTCACTTCTCTTTACTTTGATTCAGGTAATTGTGACAAATAGCCATCCGTCCCTCCCTCTGAAGTTAGAATACAGCCAAATGTAATGGGTTAATGGTTAGGTATAATTAGGGCTCTAATTGAAACTCTGCTTGTGGCTATTTGTATGCAAAGCAGTTTGGGAACAGGCTTCACAAAAGCTTTTGAACTGGAATAGCCCGTGTCAAAACACTGGAGTGTTCTCTTAATATGGTTTCCTTTGCTTTGCAGGCGCTTAAATACTTTAAACAAATGTGCAGTGATGAAGCTAGAAATTAGTCCCCACAGGAAAAGGGTAAGTTTCTTTAACATCTTCTGTTACAGCATTGTACATTAATAAAACTGGAAGAAAAGAAAAAAAAAAACAACCATCTAGCAGATTGCTTAGCTGCAGTCTAGGATAACACCTGAGTAGAACCTGGCAAGGACACACAGTCAAAAAACTCTGCTTATGTTTCATTTAGCGTTCTCACTGAGTGAAAACTGCAGGGCCTGGCCACGGGTAAAGGTTATTTGTCTAGCAAACTCTTCCCCGGGATGCTGCTCCCAGTCTGAAAGGCACTGGGCTTCTCTGCCTGCCGGTGAGGTTGTCCCTGTTGTAGCCTATTAACTGCACTCGGGCAGGATTGTAAAGAGCAGGCTTGATGGAGGAGATCTTGACCAGCCACGAGGAGCTGACCTGAGTGTTAGAAAATCGTCTTTGGTGTCATCTTCACAGGTTTAGTTCTTTGTCATCACATTAGATTTGTATTCTTTTATTATGATGTAGACAGGATCAGTTAGGCTGTGCTTGGTCTGCAAAGGAAAGAGCCAATCCTTTGTAGGATTGGGCACGTTTTTTCCTTGTTTTTTAATTACGTAGCTCCTAATGAAAGCAATATAATTACAGAATGCATCAGCTACCTTTTTAGAAAGTTTACACGTTTCCAGGGAGCTCAGCAGGACTTAAAAGTGTTTCCTGAATCTTCAGGATCCCTGTGGAGCGTGGTGAGAAATAAGAGAGCACCTACTACAATTTCAGTAAGGTAGTACCGACAGAAAGCTGAGTTGCTGGGGTTTGCTGGTAAGGTACCACTCAATAGCTGTCTTAAAACTATGTGTGTGTCCTAGGAGGGATCAGTAGTTGATACTGTCCCCTGGGATATGACAACTGCAGATAAAGATGACTGAGCTAAGACAATACAATGCTGCCCTACCCTTAACAAGAATGCATACAAATGTTCTGAGGTTGTTTACCAGGAATTAATCCCCTCTTTCCCTATCTGTTGGTGGTATGTTGGAAACAGCATCCAAGCTGCAGAAGATAACACTCGGAGGCAGCAGCGTATGTAGGAACCCTGTAAAAGTAGGGATAGACAGCTGAATTGCCGTTTATGACCGCCAGAAGATTTCTCCTTGTTCCTGAGCCTTGTTAACACTGGAATGATCAGTATTGCTGTTAGAGGTCAGGCCAGACCCGACTTCAGGTCCAGACCCCAGATCTTCCGGAGTCTGGACGTTACCTTTTGTTTCAGTCCTTCCTGATTTTCATTCACCACCCATGTTCTGGCAGATGGACTTGGATCCTATTCCCTTTTGTTGTGGACTTCATTAAAATCAATACTTAGCCTTTAAAGCTTTTTAACACTAAGAAAAAATTGTGCTGACAGAAACATATGTTTCCTTATGTTTGCCTTATGTTGACCTCTTTGGAAATTAAGATCACTTTACTGCTCCTTTTTTCCACTCAAACCATATTCACCACCAAACCATCGTTGTTATCCATTGGCAGATTCAGGTGACTTTTTTTCCTCCTGAAAACTTTAAATAAGCAAGCCAGTCCTCTTAGGTTTCTATCTGAGTCATGGACAGGAGTAGTTCGTAGTAGTTGGGAAACAAAGAGAATTACGCTTGCTCTGTGTCTCCTGTGTATTTGGTTATAAAAATTAACTATGGTGTTTCACTTATTTTCCTGAGCTGATTAAATGTGCTATTTAAAAAAAACCCAAAAACAAAAAAAAACCAAACCAACAACAAAAAAACCCAAACAACACCCCCCTCCAAAAAAAGAAAAAACACACCACAAACTAGGAGAGGATCAGGAGCTAAAGTGTGCATAAATAAAATACTTGAAATATGAATAATTTACTTGTTTTTCAGAGAATAAATGCTTGTGTTCTTGGCACACAAATAGTTACAGTTTGGGGCATGCATGTGTGTTTGTTTTTAAGTTAAAGCAATCTAAACAAATGAAGTGAAACTCATGGAGCTGGGTGGCAATTAGTGTTTCCTACTCTGAACACCAAAGGTTATTTTGTGGTTTCATGGTGTCATATTAAAATATCTTCATTGGTTTTATTCTTCCAACATGAAATTTTCCAGATATTTGGAAGACCAAATATGTCCGTCCCAGGATCATTGCCTTTCAGTATTTAGATGAAAAGATCGTAGGTGTAAGTGATGTACGTGTAATTGCGCCCTCAGGCATTACTCATACATCAAACATCATCAGTGGAGATGTTATTTACAATTTACTTACGTGCTATACTGTCAGCGCACTCTTGCTGCTTGCTATCTGTGAGTGTTAAAGTCTGCCTGAAGCAAGACTGAAGTAGAAACTTCACAGGACATTCTTAAAATGTTAGCTGCTGGCCTGTGGGAGGAAGAGTGGACCAGGTAGGAGCCTGGAGGCATCACACGCTTGCAGTGCGAGAGCTTCTTCTGCGATCTCATTAGTCACAGTGAGGAGACCGTTCAGACTTCCTGAACGCGTAAGGAATTAAGCCGCTACCATTCAGAATGTATGGGAAACATCTCGTAATTGCAAAGAGGAGTATAAACACACAGCCACTATCAACAGAGTGGAACTTTGGAGAGAGTCCAGAGGGACCCCAACCCCTGACTGACTCCAGTTTAAAATTTTATGCATGCCAGGAATTTCCATTGATCTGAGGGCTATCCACTGTGACCAATTAATTAAAAGTCTATGGATACTAGGGTTTTTAGAAAAGAGCAATTTAAAGCAGATTGTACTGTTTGTTTCCTTTTACGAAGTGTATATCTTTTGTATTTAAAAACTGTTAAAATATATTGCCTGTCCCATGTTATCTTTTCCTGTGATGGGCTTTATGGCCTAATCTTCCTCTCCCTGAAGTAAAAGACTGTTTTCACTTCAAATTCAGTGAGAACAAGGTCATGCTTAAAGCAGTTTAGTGGGCATTGTATTTAAATGCAACCACCGTTGCTATTTGGGCAGTTCGCAAGCAGTACTTTTCAGGGTTCTTCTTCTTTGCAGAGCGAAGATTCGGATGAAGATGAACCTTGTGCAATAAGTGGCAAATGGACTTTTCAGAGGGACAGCAAGAGGTGGTCGAGGCTTGAAGAGTTTGATGTGTTCCCTCCAAAACCGGACTTGAATACCCCCTCCCCAGAAGCTCCTCACCTTTCTAATGCAGCAAGCCGTGAGAGCGTGCTAACAGACCTCAGTGAGCGGCAGGAGGTGGCTTCTATTCTGAGCATCAGCAGCACCAGCAGTCACCAACCAACCCTGCAGAGCGAGGCATCTACCACCAGGACAAACTCAGTTGTGAGTGTTTGTTCATCGAGCAATTTCGTAGCAAACGATGACTCATTCAGCAGCCTGCCCTCGCCCAGGGAGCTGAATAGCTTCAGCTTCAACACGAAAGCCAGTGAGAAGAACGCCAAGTCCAAAACAAAGAGCCTGCTCAAGAGAATGGAGAGCCTGAAAATCAAGAGCTCTCACCATGGCAAGAGCAAAGCTCCTTCAAAGCTTGGCCTTATTATTAGTGGGCCCATCCTGCAGGAGGGCATGGATGAAGATAAACTGAAACAACTTAACTGCGTGGAGATTTCTGCCCTCAACGGCAATCACATCAGCCTCCCCATGGTACGAAAGAGGAGCGTCTCCAATTCCACGCAGACCAGCAGCAGCAGTAGTCAGTCTGAGACGAGCAGTGCTGTCAGCACACCCAGTCCCGTCACGCGAACACGCAGCCTCAGTGCGTACAATAAAAGGGTTGGCATGTACCTGGAAGGCTTCGACCCCTTCAACCAGTCGACGTTCAGTGACGTGATGGAGCAGAACTTCAAGAACCGGGGAAGCTTTGCAGAAGACACAGTGTTTTTTATCCCCGAAGATCATAAGCCCGGCACTTTTCCCAAAGCACTCTCCAACGGCAACTTCTCCCCAACAGAAAGCAATGCCTCTGTGAACTGGAGGACAGGGAGTTTCCATGGACATGGCCATCTCACCCTCCGGAGGGAAAACAGCAGCGACAGCTCCAAAGAGCTGGGCATGGGGAAAAGGCGCAACTCCTCCAGCTCAGTGAGCAGCCGTCTGAGTATTTACGACAATGTGCCAGGCTCGATCCTGTATTCCAGTACAAGCGACCTGGCTGACCTCGAAAATGAAGACATATTCCCAGAACTAGATGACATCCTGTACCACGTCAAAGGGATGCAGAGAATAGTAAACCAGTGGTCAGAGAAGTTCTCAGACGAAGGGGACTCCGACTCAGCGCTCGACTCCATCTCCCCATGTCCCTCCTCTCCAAAGCAGATCCACCTCGATGTAGATAACGATCGAACAACACCAAGTGACCTTGACAGTACGGGGAATTCGCTGAACGAAACGGAAGAGCCCACGGGGATGCAAGACAGGAGGGACTCTGGGGTGGGCGCATCGTTGACACGGTCCAGCAGGTGAGATCACGAGTGCTGGGACCTGGGGTGGCCCTGGTGAGGTCCCCTCCGGCCCAAGAGGCTCTGTAGTAGCTGCACCA
This sequence comes from Aramus guarauna, assembly GCA_013400195.1. Taxonomy (NCBI): domain Eukaryota; kingdom Metazoa; phylum Chordata; class Aves; order Gruiformes; family Aramidae; genus Aramus; species Aramus guarauna. The sequence continues at coordinate 1,315,229 of VXBL01003188.1, forward strand.
CACTCGGTTAAGGTACAATAGAAGTTGTGGCCATGGAAGCACACAATGGGCTGTTCCCGTCGCTTCCCAAAACGATTATTGGCAAGGGAAGTATTTGTGCAAGACTTTTAGATCAGTGATTCCCACACTTCATAGCTGTGTTTATGTATGTTCAGCCTGAGGCGTCACTGAAAAACAGCCCACTCAGCAAGTCAGCGTTAGGAGCAATGTTAAGGCAGTTTTGGGGGATGATAATTCTTCAAACTGATACGGTGCGTGGGAGGGAGAGGGACCTCAAGAAGGATTATTCACTTTTTAAATTGGCTAGGAGAACCAGTGTAAGTATGGTCTGGTTTGTGTCAGTGTGTAGTAAAAGCCTTGACTTTGAGACTGTTTCAAAAAATTGCACTTTTTCAGTAGCAGGCTGTTTCTTAATAGCATGCTAGGGCATTAAATCTGTGGGGAAAATGAGGTTTGTTTACTTTCCCTTGATCACTGTAGCACAGTGGGGGACCGGGGGAGTTCCAGTGGCCTCCCAGTTTCTGCTGGGAGTTTTACCATGTGGTGGATGACAGTATTTTGTATTGCAAGTAGAGCAAGGAGTTCAATTCTTTCTAGCTTTGTTTCCAGTTTTCCTTTAAAACTGGTGCGAATCATCTAAGGCCTGGTTTCCACTGTTATTTAGTCACCTACAGCTGCTTGTATAAACTCAATGGGGCTTTTAGAAGTGCTTAGTTCACATTTGATGTACCTTTAAAATTTGGGCTGATTTTTTTTTTTTTTTTAATGGGGTTTTTTGATTCCCACTGCCTTGATACTGAAAGGGCTTCTGCAAAAGGGTGTTGGAGCCCTCGGAGGATATCTGACCGGGCAAGATCATGTAGTTAGCACTCAGCTGTGGGCGGGCTCAGAGCGCACAGTCCCACCTGAAGCACCTGCACGTGCTGCATCGCGCTGGGTGAGGCAGCGACGCTGCCGGCCGATGCCTGTGAGATCTCAGAAGACGGCGGCTGCCAAGGGCGGGGAGCTCAGCAGTACGTTTGCGGCAATTCCTGCACGTGTCTCGCAGAGACGCTTCAGTGACTGGTCCTTGCTCTGTCCCCCATCTTCTCTGCAGGCACAGGCTGAGGTGGCACAGCTTCCAGAGCTCCCACCGGCCCAGCCTCAGCTCGGCGTCGCTGCAGATCAACTGCCAGTCCGTGGCGCAGATGAACCTGCTGCAGAAGTACTCTCTCCTGAAGCTCACTGCTCTCCTGGAGAAGTACACGCCTTCCAACAAGCACGGTTTCAGCTGGTAAGGGCACAGTGCCATGCCTAGACAGGCTGATTATATGAACACCACAGTTACGCTCATCCTCAGCAGCTTTCGGAAGGATGCGATGAATCCCTCCATCCCTCTTTTTTCCATATTTACACTTCTTCCTCCAGCCTGTGCTGACAGTGATTTGTGGTTTCCTAAGACGGGGCTAAAATCGCTAACCTTTTACGTAAGTGTAATCTTATTAGGCTTGAGAAGTATGTTTATAGGGGGCACATGAGGAAACAAAAGCAATGAATTACAGGCCAGCTTTCTGAGCAGGAGGATGTCCACTATCCATAGCAAAAGAAGGATGAGTTGTTTATTGAGGCAGTTAGCGAGCGGTGGCACAAACCTCAGTAGATCTTAATTATTGCTAAATATTTGCATTAGTTTATACAATTATGTAATTAAAAAAATGTAAATTTCCTTTGGTTCAAGTATCTCTTTAGCCAAAATCTATCTCCCCTTTTTAAAGCACTGTAAATCCAGTTGGCTTGCAAAAAAGATGGGGGGGTGGGGGGAAGTTGGGAGAACCGTGGAGTTTTTTGTAGGCAGCAATTTCTGTTGTGGCCAAGTGTTTGTAACCCAGTTGAATGCTTTTTGTCAGAAGAATGAAATAGAAAGCTCTTTTATTATTGTATCTGCAGTACAGCCTGTGTAACCTTCAGGATGCAAAAGACGCAATAAAATTTTTCTTCTGCCTACCACAGGCCAGCCTCCTCCCTTCCCCAGGAGTCATAGAGAGTATTTAGCTTCAGCATCAAAGTACCTCCTGTTCAAAGGCTGTTATTATGTCAGCCTTTCTAAATACAGAAGTTGTTTGTTCTGAAAGACAGAAATAAGTATTGACCAGTTATCCCTGCATGCTTCAGATTCTCGGTGGAGATCGCAATGTGTTTTTTCACATTCCATTGGCATGTTTTTTGACAAAGCAAGTATTATTCATGCATATATCAATAACGTCCTAAACTTAACTATACGGCAATACAAATTAGTTCTGTTTTACTGTGTGACGGATTAGTCAGCTGTAAATCTAGTGCACTGTTTGTATAGCTGTACTGTATATTGAAATGTTAAATAGGTCTCCCTGTTTTCCAGCGCTACTGTGTCCTGTTAGTTGTTGCACTGGACATTAGCTTTTCTCCCTGTTTAGGAAAATGATCTCAATATTTTCACATTTTAATGGCTTTTTTTTTTTTTTTTCCCTTTATGAAACCAATACTCTTGGGGGCCTGGGGGTAAATCATTCTTTTGTATTAAGTAACTTTTTCCTTGGAGTCATAAGCAGATGGAAAGGCCTCTCATTGAAACTGGAGTGGGAGGTGGGGGTAACAACAGCCACTGGCTGACGAGGAGGGGGGTCCCTCAAAGGGGTTGTTTATAGAGCTGAAGTTTTTAGCTGACAAACTCAAATGTATTACATCAGTTTCCTGCTGTTATGCACACTGGTGGGTGGTGGACCCAGTTTGAGGACTTTGCAGAACAAGTAGTTGACATACAAAAGCTCATTGTTCAAATGCCCATCTTTCCCGAAACCTAAAGAAGCAGTGTTATAAGGGGTCACTGACCGCAGGATTTATTTTGACTCTTTTGCAATTCAATCTGGCCCCTGCAGTTTTACCCTGTAGCTTTTGTCCTACTAATATTGATGGAGTAGCACCACATTAATACTTAGAGGCAGCATACTGCCTCCAATGTCAAGCCTTTCTCTTAGAGAAACTCTGTTTTCTGTCCTCTCCCCCTTCCCAGCCCTGAGTGGATTAGCTAATTTATAATGTCACTTCTTTTCATATTACTGAATTGTTTCACTTATTTTCACTGGCTTTCTGAATTACTGGAAATACAGAAGATAACTGGTCAACGGAAGTTTAATTTAATTTTGTCATTCCCTTTGCTTAAATAGGGCAGTTCCAAAATTTATGAAAAGGATAAAGGTGCCAGATTATAAAGACCGAAACGTGTTTGGAGTACCGCTGCAAGTCAACGTCCAGCGCACAGGGCAGCCTCTTCCACAGAGCATTCAGCAAGCCATGCGGTACCTCCGCAACCACTGCCTGGATCAGGTGGGTTTTGCTGTACTCTCATCCCACGTGCATGCAGCACCCGAAGCCCGGCCTTCCATTAATTTTTATTATTCTTGGGTCAGGCTGAAAAAAGTAGACTCCAAATGGGAAAAAATAGATAGTTAATGCAAGCAAAGCTTTCCATGAAATTAGAACCCCTGCATAAGAAGCTAAAGAGCATACTTACGCTTCAAAATTTGCCGGATTCATTGTAAATGTATTTACCTTTCCATATATATTTAGGTTGGACTGTTTAGGAAATCTGGAGTCAAATCAAGAATTCAGGCTTTGCGTCAAATGAATGAGAATGCAACAGACAGTGTCAACTACGAAGGCCAATCTGCTTACGATGTAGCAGACATGTTAAAACAATTCTTCCGTGATCTCCCTGAGCCTCTCATGACCAACAAACTCTCCGAGACCTTCTTACAGATATACCAATGTAAGTGCTGAGATTTCTGTGGTAGATGGCAAATGGTCATTTGTGTAGCAAGGGTTGAACTTTCTAATAGTGCTCCTCTTGGCACTTGCATATGTTGGTCTTTGCCTTTCTTCATCAGCCATTATAGTCCAGGCTGCCTCATAAGGGATGGATTTTTGATGTTCTAGTTGTATAACAATTTGCAGTACAAGTTCTTTTCATTTCAACTTTTTCTGTAGTTTGGGAACATATATAAATCTTCCATCACTTGCTATAAAGTTTCCTGTCTTTGAGCATACCTGATATTACAGTTTGAAAGTTAGCCACATCTGATGTGGCTAGGTAGAGGCGCTGTGCAAACACCACCCGATCAGAGTTTGGAGATTTCAAGGGGATTGAAATCCACTAAATTACTGAGATTTTTTTGTAAAAGCAAGGCTGCCAAAAATTTCTATTTCATTATAATTCATATTCTTCTATCCTTCACCACAACTTTTGAAAACAACCTTTAAGTTGAAAGCGTTTCTGTTACTGACTTGTAGCTACATTACTGATACGTACCATAAACAGGAAGTGCTTAGAATAAATCACATAAACGGAGTTTATCAATGCAGGTGAAAAGAAAGAGTTCGTCTTTCTGAGACGGCAGGTTCAACTCCAGCAAGGGAGCTAGATAAATTGAGTTCTGTATAGATGGTGATTTTGTGTGGGATCTTTCCAAACAACATGTTGCCTTTCAAGTTTTCTTCAACATTGTTTCATTGGGAATACTCTCACTTTATAAAATGGCTAAAGAGGAATTAATGTTTGGTGACCAGAACTCCAAAGCTTTTTGAAATATTTATGTGGGGTCCAAACTGATTGATGCACCACAGGCACCTTGCTGGTCCTGTGGTTTCTCTCCTTAACACCACCCCAGGTCTCTCCCCATGCATTCTTCTCGTGGTAGCACAGCTACAACTGAACGCACTGCAGAAACACCTTCTTTGAGCCCTCCGCTGTATTTTGTGCTTTCCTTATCACGATGGCTATAGAAAGGTTACAGGAACTTCCTTCAGAGCTCTGTAGGTGAAGGTGACGGTTTAAAATAAAACCATATGTACCGTTATTTCAGTGCACGCATCTTTTGTGTGTGTTTGGATTCCGAAGAAGGTTTATGGAGAAAATTAATTAGACTCTCCGCTTCTGTCCATATTGAACAGCAACTCTTTGTGGGTTTAGTGCCAGAAAAAGTTTCACAGAACATTGCAGAAGTATCTGTTCCTTTTCTTTCGCAGGCGGTAGGTCTGAGGAATCCCCAGAGGTGGTCGGGAAGTATTATCTCTGTGTAAAGCAAAGAGCCTTAGAGCAGCTGTCAATTTTGCTTCCCTGCAAAAGACAAAATTTCCCTTTGCTTTGGCGTTATGCACCAGGCTGTGCACTGGAATTCTCCGCACATGGCTTAAATGTGCTTTGGGCTGATTGAGGGGAGAGTGTGGAAAACAGCGGGTTTTTGCTTAAAATTGCTTTCTAAACACACCTGCTAGACTTACAAAGTTGCTGAAGCCCAAAGCAAATACCAATTAAATATCTCGTTAGCACCACATGTATTGAGACATGCAGTGAGGGTGGTGTGGTGCTAACGATGATATAAATGCTCCAGGACTCAGACTCTGATGTTGTCTTCAGAGATGGCTTATTGGAAATCCCTTTATAAGAAGCAGATCTGGTCTGGGTTATTTCATTTTTTTGTTCCCTTCAAGTTTGGAGGAGAGGACCTTATATAAAGACACACATCAAATTTTTCCAATGGCTGTTTGTTGTTAGTAACCAAGGAGCTGTTTAATGGTATGGGGCTTCACAGCGTTGACTTTCTTTTTCCACTGCATGACTTTGAATGATCTGCTCAATAAAGCAACCCTCTGTGGTAAAGCACTTTCTGGATATTTTATGACATCATTGTTGAAGAGGTTTGCTAGCCAATTTATTTAATTAATTCACCTATTCTAAAATGCATTCATGTTTTGAATTTCTTTGAAAGCCAAAGAATTTCTAAATTGGCTGGACTGTGTTTGCTTGTTCACTGCCTGACTCCAGGCTTCTGTCATTTTAGTGCATCTGCGGGAGCATGTAGCTGTTGAAATTAAATCTAAAATTAACTCTGGCCTAGGCACAACTTCTTGCTTGCATTTCTTGTGAGGCAGGAAATAGCTGAGGGTAGTTAAACTAGCGGGTTAAAAAAAAAAATTCCTTCATGTTTCCTATGAATGGTATGCATCCTGAAGGAAATCACTTCAAACTCGAATCAAATATTTGAAGCTAGAGTTTGCTTTGGGATGTATTCATGCTGTGTGTGTGGAAAATCAATGGTCTGATGAGAGAATTACTAATATTATGCAGATGTGCCAAAGGACCAGCGTCTCCAGGCTATCAAGGCTGCCATTATGCTTTTACCTGATGAGAACAGGGAGGTCCTCCAGATTCTTCTCTATTTCCTGAGTGATGTCACAGCTGCAGTGAAGGAAAACCAGATGACACCAACAAACCTGGCCGTCTGCTTAGCACCGTCCCTCTTCCACTTAAACACTCTCAAAAGAGAGAATTCTTCCCCAAGGTACGTCTCTGAGGAGCAGGGCTCCTTGCTGCTGGTCCCGTACCACAGCCAGTGGTGATGCACAACAGGCACGGTCTAGCTTTAACCCTCCCAGTTGTGATCACCTTGGGGACACCTCAGAGGGCACCGGGCGTAGAAGGATTATGGGATCCTACCTTTTGTTAGAGATTTGTTAAAATATAAGCAAGTTCATAAGAAGAAGAAACAGAAGCGATTCCAAAGAAGAAGCTTAGAGAGAGTAGCGAGAGAAGTCGGTAACACCATGCCAAGATTTGGTCCCTCTAAATCACCAGCAGATTTGAGAATCCTACTGTTTTCTTACCAAATGTCTCTTGCTCTGCATTAAATAACTGGATATGTGTTCTTTTTCCCTGTGAAGGGTGATGCAAAGAAAACCAAGCCTGGGAAAACCCGATCAGAAAGACCTAAATGAAAATCTGGCTGCAACCCAAGGGCTCGCTCATATGATCGCTGAATGCAAGAAGCTCTTTCAGGTAAAACACCTATTTGCACAACTGATAGGTAGAATATCGGCCAACATGTCTTACATCTGCTGTATGATGGAAAGCTAGGAATGACTCTTTATTAAAATAAAGTTTAATACATGATAAATAGTTCTTTAAGAAACTTTGCATCCTGATCTGGGTGCATAGATGAATTAGATGTGGTGCCAGAAGAAAAAAGAGTTGTTTTGTTGGCACTGGCGCTTGACAGTCATGAGGCAGTTGTGGGGTTTGGGACATTTTTGTTACATCCAAGCAGCATTTGAAATATGTTTTCAAGCTTTTATTGTGCAGCCATGAGGGTCTGTGAACTTCATCTCTAATTACAAAGCAAGAAGCTATTTCCAGGAATTTCAGTGCTTGTTTTATACTTAAATTCCCAAGAGTTAGCAAGACTAGCCCACAAAAGCGTCCTGGAACGTGACACTGTCAAACTGTAGGTTGAAGGGTCTGTAGGAACTAAAGCATGCTCCCTCTAGGGCCCACGATGGAGAACCAGACAAGTCCTGAGTCCTGGTTTTCCTCACTGTCATTGAATCTTTTCAGAGGCCTCAGCTGAAGACGTGCCTGTCTCTTTTCTTGTGGCTGACAACTGATCCCTCCTTCCTTCAGTCTGCAGGATAAACTGTGATGTGGGAGCAGATCTGAGTTGTGTAGCAAAGAGGGATACTCAACAGAAAAAAAATAAGACACCCCATAAATGAGAAACTAATTTGAGTTAAATCAAAGTCACAAACTCAATTTTGGCATTTATTCACATTGAGTGCTTGACCTGACGCGTACACGTCCCACCACTTACAATACGAGTGTACCCATCTTTCTGTGGCTCTCAAGCTGCTAGCCTAACTCTGTGATTTGGGGAGAGAGCTGCAAGAGGATGATTTCACCCTTGTCACCCCTCAGATACCCGAAGAAATGAGCAGGGGCCGGAACTCATACACGGAGCAGGACCTGCGTCCCCTCAGCTTGGAAGAGCTCCGGGGCGGCAGCAGCACCGCTGAGCCCTCCGACTACCACTGCTACCTCCAGGACTGCGTGGATGACTTGCTCAAAGAGATGAAGGAGAAATTTAAAGGCTGGGTCAGCTGCTCCACCTCAGAGCAAGCAGAGCTGGCCTACAAGAAGGTATGCACCCTGTCACTTGTGCCACAGCTCTGGTTTTTAGCTCATCTTCTCTAATATAAGCAGGCTTTTGACTTAGGATATTACAGAAGGTTCAATGTGCACCTTTACTTTGCAGATAGATTTAAGAAAAAAAAAAACAAACAAACCCTTAATCTTTTGACATAGTTGCACACCATCTAAAGACAACATGTCTTTCAGCAGTAGGCAGCTAACGTGCACTGATTTGTGTTCTTCTGTTTATCCAGCCCAGGAATGTTTGCTGTATTGCATTTACATGCCTTTGCTCACACATGCAAAGCCTTAAGAGGCTGAGTGAAGCCTCCAAGCACTGTCACTGTGCAGGCAGTAAGAAGGAAGTTTCTTGGCTCTAATCTTGCACAGCTCAGCGCTAGCACAGAGAGAAGTGTTTCAATGAGATTTAAGGTATTTAAAAAATAAACTTGGAAAATTGGTATATTTTTCAGTAGCGTCATGATTTAATAGTCGCCCATACTGGAGAAGGTAACTGTAACTTAAAAATAACGTGGAAGTCAGTGTGCAGATGCCTTTGGCCATTAGGAAAAAAACTTTAGTCTGAGCTTAGGACAAGCTTAGTACAGTATATACGTGTGTGTGTGTGTGTGTTTTTAATTCACTGAATGTAGCCAACACTAAAATAGAAAGGAAAAGTGTAAGGAAGAGTAAAACTGAGGACTCTCTGCTGATTTTCCCCAGGTATGTGAAGGTCCCCCACTGCGCTTATGGAAAACTACCATTGAAATCCCAGCTACACCAGAGGACGTTTTAAATCGTTTACTTAAAGAGCAGCATCTTTGGGATGAAGATCTTATAGATTCGAAAGTAATTGAACCTTTGGATAGCCAAACAGATATATACCAGTATATCCAGAACAGCATGGCACCTCACCCAGCCAGGGACTTTGTAGTCTTAAGGTAAGACCTTTATATGTGATGATATTTTATCCTACACATATGGCAACCTTGCCTACAAGTTCTGTATAATGTAAGTTATATAGGTAAATATGTGCTTGTGCATAATCTGAAGTCTTACTAGATCTTTGAATTACTGTTTGTCAAAAATAAGACTGGTTTTCCTTCTTTTTTCTTAGAACATGGAGGACAAACTTCCCCAAAGGAGCTTGTGTGCTTCTAGCGACCTCAGTGGACCATGACCGTGCTCCAGTGGCTGGTGTTAGAGTCAACGTGCTCCTGTCTAGGTACCTGATTGAGCCCTGCGGGTCAGGAAAATCTAAACTTACCTACATGTGCAGAATTGATTTAAGGTATGAATTTCCACTTTGTCCTTTTGTGGTGGTAACTTTTCTGTTAGGTTCCATGTAGGCACCACAAAATTTACGTGGTTCAACAGGCTTTAGCTTGGCCAGTAGTACGTATTTCTCAAAGATATGCAAACAGATCTCTGAGATGTCACAGAAAATTGGCTTCAATGCACATTTAACAGCAAGTGTGGTTTGTTGCAGTAGAAGCCTCCAGTATGTGCTCCACCATAGCTGTCGGTATATAATCCCACTCCTTCCTCTGTCAGATGTATTTGGATGCAAGGACATGATAATTTTAATATTAAAAGTTAGTTAAGAGGACCAAGTTATCACAAAGCTTCTCATAACTTTTCCTCAGTGTGGCAAACTTGTTTTTGAGCAAGTCTATGTATTAGTAAGGCTGAGCTGAGCAATAAGTAGTAATAAGGAGATTTCCTAGTCTGACAATTAACCAGATAGATTTGTATTTGATTCTGACTAAGAAAATGCATGCTGAGTTACTGGTACTTACCTCATCGTTACTTTTTCTCCATGCATCAGGGGCCACATGCCAGAATGGTACACCAAGTCTTTTGGACACTTGTGTGCATCTGAAGTCGTTAAGATACGAGACTCTTTCAGTCATCAGAGTCCTGAGAGCAAGGAAGTAAAATCCAGGTGACTACTGAAGAGGAAGAGCCATGTGCTTCACACCTCAGCAACGTAGACATTACCCAACATTAAGGCTCGTCCGCTGCAGACCGGACTATTGTACTATCTGCAAGTCATGTCACGAATGGACGACAGCATGAGAACTTGACTGTGAGCATTACTATAGGACTGTGGCCATACCATACACTTTAAAGCTGCTTCCTGTCTGTGTAAGGCCTATAGTGTAGGCCTCGACTGGAATACCTAGGAGGACTGTGCAAAAGAGGGGGAAAAAAAAAAAAAAAGTATTGTACTATTAGATGGTTTGAATTGCTTCTGAGAAGCAAAATTCTTTAAATGCAAAATATATTAAGAAATATGGTGAAGGCTCATCATTCCCATGTGAAATACTTAGCTTTATGTACATAACCATGTCATTTTATTTGTAGTGCGTTGAGGGACTGGTGTATCCACTGGAATAGTTGGTACTCTTCAATGTGTTCTCACTGAGATAAGCAGAGAAAGGTTTGCACAGAGATTAAAGTGTGAATGAGTGTGTTAATGGTTGAAAAGATAGCAGAAGTTGAACTTGAAATGTGTCTGGTACACTGATAGGCAACCAGAATGGATTTTAGTACGCTGGATACAGTTCAACCTAGAATGGGACTCCCCTGTGGACCAGGAGTAGCTATCCTTCCCATGTGCCAGTTCTGCCTTTTCCTCAGCTCTAATCTTGTTAAAAACCCTAAGCTGATGTTACTAGAGGCTTGCTCCGATTACTGTCCACTCCTTATCCAGATGATCTTTTAGGAGTGATTAGCAATTCTATAGCAATTTTCAGTAAATATGCATTTGAGCAATGTAGCAGCTTAGAAACAAAATGTCTATGCAACAGTGAAGAGAGCCAGTAATGTCAGTTGTTAATTTGCCAAAAAATGTTTGTTGCTTTTACTCCTACCTGCATTAACTATAAGTGTTTTAATGAGCTTTTATATATTTTAAGTATTCTAACGGCTCAAGAGGAAAAAAAAAATCACTGGAGTTGCGGTGCCGGGAGGTGGCAGGACTCCTGCAGCAGCAGGTGGGGTGAGGTGGCTGGGAAGAGTCACACGAGCTTTCTCCTTTTCTCTCCATCCTTTGCCTGTTTCCCTAAAAGCTGCACGTTAACAGGAACAGAACCTGGATGTGAGCAATTTGGAGGGTTGTATTTGGGGTCAGAGAGGAGGGTGGGGTTTTGCCTTGGGTTTTGTTGGGGTTTGGACCCTTTGGGATATTCCTCCCCCTCCTTGAGAATCAACTTGTATGAACTGTAGGAAGTCTTGAGGTCCTCTGGAAAGGTGTCTTTCTGTAGGTTTTACTGTAAAGGTAAAGATTTGCTTTCGAGGTGCAGTATTAAGTGATAAATGTATTTTGTGGCTAGGGTATGAATGAGTTGCAAGATGGAATTTTGACTGAGACTTTATTACCATTGTCAGTATTATTTTAAGCTTTTCGATGAAGATTTTTTTACTATGGCAAATAATGTAGTACTTCCAGTAACAATGTTCCTCATGAGTAGGAAAACCTTGTATATTCTTCTACATCAAACACTTTTGAATTTGTAAAATTGTATGTTGTACATACCATTCTATTGTAAACATGTATACTTGCCCACAGTGTACTGTCAAACATAGATAAAGCATGATAAAGATTATTTAAAATATACCTGTATTTATACCTCAGATATTCTTTTTGGGTTTTTGTACCTCAAGTATGTTTTCTATTGTAAATGTGCTTTACATGACTATGATCTACGTGAGAGAAAGGAAAATGTTTAACTTGCTATAGATGTCTGTACAGAGTATACTCAATAAGTGCACTATTAAATGTTTAAAATTGGAGAAGCATAATGGTTTTTATTTGATTCTGCATTCTTCCTTCCACTCTCATGCCTAGAAGAGGAGACATTTTTCTTACCACCAGTTCTTCACTGCCAAATGCGTAGCCACCCTGCCCTCTCCCAGACCAACATTTTTAGTGTTGTTAAAGGCAGGGACCAAAGCAATTTCAAAATTTTTGGAAGACAAGCCTTCATGATGGCAGGCAGCTGGACAGAAATACTGCCCAGTCAATAGTTTCATACATTTAAAAATAAGAAGAAATCTCTGTTTTGTTCCTGTCTTGTGGAAGGGTACTCTTGAATGTAACAGGGAGCAAAGCAAACTCCTACCTGATAGGCAATTGCATGCAATGTTGAAAAATAGTTCACTGCTTTCCTATTTTCTACGGGGAGAACTGAGGGCATGATGAGTTGTGGGTTCACTTTGAAAAATGCAATTTTTTTTGTAATCGGAGAAAGTTAAAGCACACGCAGCAGTGAAATGAAGCCAAAGAGGAGGCCAGGAGGATATACAAACAACTGACTAAGGTGAAAAAACGAAGCCAAAGACAGCTGTTAATTCAAGCAACTTTAAAAAGTTTTTAAAGTCTTAGCCAACAGAAATATAATTTGGGCATCTGAAAGAGGATTTTGATTTGTGAGGCTTGTCTTGACAGAGTTGCTGGAAGGAGGCCTGCTGCCTTTCAGTTACCAACATCTTCGCATTCTTTCTCTGCCTGAGCATCCTCTAAGTCCTGATCAGTATCACTTCCCACTATGTTCCCCAGGGAGCAGTGAGGGATGCTGCTTCGCAGCCTGGCGAAAGCAAACCTCTTGCTGTCATGGTACTAGTTCTTACACACCAAAGAGTCTTTTAGAGAACCTTTCTGATAAGGGAGTGTCATTTGTTTGGCTCTTACAGGATCTTTTTTTCTTCCCAAGTCAATACTAAAAATAAAAAACAACTGCACTTTTTTTTTTTTTTTTTTTTTTTAAAAAAACAACCCCAAAACCCACG